>JAPEVW010000203.1:0-294793 GCA_027921565.1 Artemia sinica | reverse complement strand
ATGAAAGGATTAGAATGGCTTTTGAGTCTTCGACGGAAAGTTAATACAAAACAGAATGCAAACAGGGATCAATGCTAAACCCTATGCTATCTAAAAGACAGAATATAATTATTACTTTATTGATAAAAATCCTTTTAAATGTTTTCACTTTTATAACTTTAAGAAATCGAAAATTAGTTTCAGATTTTAAGGAATAAATGTCGTCATATCTATAGAAAATGCATCTAATAAAAATTTTGAGATAGCCATTCTATTCAAAATAGTCTAAATATAATATAACCTGGCTTTTGGGGTTGAAACAAACCCCACAGATAAGGGGCAAGGATTGTAAGTTATGCCCATGGGGTATTTAAGGTTTTTATGGAAGGGATGGTTGTTTAAGTTTAGAAGAGGCTTTGTCTTTCTCCCTGAAAAAGACTATGTCAATATAAAACGAACAAAAATTAATTTAAAAAACTTTTTCCACAAAATAAGTTTTTCAACAAAAATAAAAAACTCCGTTAAAACAAAAATGAACAAAAATCGAATCAAATTATGTACCAAGCATAAAAATACCACAAATCAGTATCAATAAGTAAGTGAAACCCAAAACAAACAGAAATTAAAATAAGTGAGTAGGGAGGGGTCACTATTTCTAAGCTTACAAGGTTACAGCCAATCAGAGGGTTAGAATACGAAGCTTACAAGACCTCATCCTCTTTCTAGACCAATCACGGGAGTCGGAAATACTAACTGTACAAGATCACGTGCCTATTTCTTGGCCAATCATGGGAGTCGGAAATACTAACGGTACAAGATTACATACCTATTTCTAGGCCAATCATAGGAGTCGGAGATACGAACGGGAGTGACGCAACAGATATAAGGAATCATACGGGACTCTAAAGAGATAGAAATTATATTTTAGTAAGGCTTCATTTTCTTTAGGCTTAGCGATAAATTCAGAAATTATTATTATTTCGAAGCCTTTATAATGCAACTTGGCTCTTGAATTTTGGATACCCTAGATTTAAGATAATTCTAAGTGCAATAGATTCAGAGGGGAATGATTATGGCTTCACTTCGGGGAGAGATGAAGAATACAAGGAGATTAATAGAGATTGAATATATTACTGAACTATTGAGACATTTTAGGGGATTATTTAGGCGAAACAGTTTAAAACACTTAAGAGGATTATTTGGGCGAAACAGATTGAGAGGGATTGAGAGAGGTTAAGAGAGATTGAGAGAAATGAAGAGAATGTTGGACAAATTTAGTAACTGGATTTAGTGATTTGATGAGTTTGGGCTTATAAATAACGCCTAAAAGGCCTTATTTGTTTCCTAATGTAATTTCGGCTAACGACATGACTTTTTTAATGTTCTCGTTTATTTGATTGAAACTGTTTAATAATAATAAAAATGGGGGTACTATTTTCCTCCACTTGGTATAGTTTTCGGAGAGCTGTTAAGGAAGTTTGGTATAGGTGAATCATATATTATTGAGATATTTTTAGCGAGGAAATATATATTTTAGAGAATACAGCTCAGAGGTCTAATGCAGCATGTTGGGCTTTCTTATGGTATTTGAAACATCTTTAAAATAGATACATGTAAGTAATGTTTAAGATTATTCTTTGCATATATTTTAATTTATTTATTTTTGTTACAAGTAGTTGTTTTTTTTAAATTTATTTTATTAAGGTATCTCAAGCATCTTTAGAATAGATACATGTAAGTAATATTTAAGATAATTCTTCGCATATATTTTAATGTATTTATTTTTGTTACAAGTAGTCGTTTTTTGAAATTTATTTTAATAAGGTATCTGAAGCATCTTTACAATAGATACATGTAGGTAATATTTAAGATAACTCTTCACATATATTTTAATTTGTTTATTTTTTGTTACAAGTAGTCGTTTTTTTAAATTTATTTTATTAAGGTATCTGAAACATCTTTAAAATAGATACATGTAAGTAATGTTTAAGATAATCTCTTCGCATATATTTTAATTTATTTATTTTTGTTACAAGTAGTCGTTTTTTTTTTAAATTTATTTTATTAAGGTATCTGAAGCATTTTTAGAATAGATACATGTAGGTAATATTTAAGATAATTCTTCGCATTTCTTTTTATTTATTTATTTTTAAAAACGTCTTCAAACACATAGATTCAGAACACCCACCCAGGCAAATAGACAAAGAGAGTGAGAGAGACAAAAACACATACAAATATATAGATTAAGATATACAAACCAACAGAGACAGGCACTGTGACATGCAAACACCAGCCCTGACATATATTCAAAGAGAGTGAGAGGGACAAAAAACACATAGAAATACATAGATTCGGACATACAAACATACAAACTAACAAACCAACCGAGACAAACAGACAAAGAAAGTAAAAAACACATACGAATAAATAGATTCAGACATACAAACCGACAAAGACAGCGAGTGGAACAAACAAACACCCGCTCAGACACACATGCAAAGAGATTAAGAGACAAAAAATGCATACAAACACATAAATTCAGACATACAACCCGAGAAAGACATGCATTGGGATAACCTAACACCAGCCCAGACACACAGACAAAAAGAGAGAGAGACACATACAAATACATAGATTCAGACCTACAAACTGAGAAAGACATGCACTGGAATAAGCAAACACCCGCCCAGGCACACAGTCAAAGAGAGTGAGAGACAAATACAAATAAATATATTCAGACATACAATCAGAGAGAGACAGGCACTTTAGACATACAAACAAACAAAGACAACCCAGTCAAACAGTACAAACTGACAAAGACACACACTGTGACAAGCGAGTACCCACCCAAGCACACAGGCTTAAAGAGTGAGAGAGAGAGACAAAAACACCTACAAACACAAAAAAAAAGACTCACAAACCGACAAAGAAAAACAATCAAAGACATGCACTGGGGCACACAAGTACCCACCCAGACACACATGCCTAGAGAGAGAGAGAGACAAAAAACATATACAAACAAATACATTTATACATGCAAACCGACAAAGACAGGCAGTGGAACAAGCAAACACCCGCCCAGACATACATGCAAAGAGAGTAAGAGAGACAAAAACGCATACAATTATATAGATTCAAACATACAAACCGACAATGACAGGCGCTGGGACAAGCAATTACCCACCCAGACACATATGCTTAGAGAGTGAGAGACACAAAAACACATAAAAACACATAAACTTCGACATACAAACCGCGACAAAGACAGACACTGGGGCAAGCAAGCACCCACCCAGACACACATGCGTAGAGAGTGAGAGAGACAAAACACATACAAATATATAGATTAAGACATACAAACCGACAGGGACAGGCACTGTGACATGCAAACACGAGCCCTGGGACATAGGCAACCGAGAGTGGAAGGGACAAAAACACATAGAAATACATAGATTCCGACATACAAACATACAAACTAACACACCAGCCCAGACAAACAGACAAAGAATGTGAAAAACACAAACAAATACATAGATTCAGACATAAAAAACCGACAAAGACAGGCAGTGGAACAAACAAACACCCGCTCAGACACACAGGCAAAGAGAGGGAGAGACACATGCAAATACATAGATTCAGACATACAAATCGACAGAGACAGGCAATGGGATAAGCAAACACCCGCCCAGACACACTGAGACAAGAGAAGCACCCGCCCAGACGCACATGCGTAGAGAGTGAGAGAGACAAAAACAAAAACATAAACAAACAAATAGATTTATACATACAAACCGATAAAGACAGGCACTGGGACAAGCAACCACCAGTCACGACAGTGAGAGAGACAAAAACATATACAAACAAAAGAGTTATACATAGAAACCGACAAAGACGGGCAGTGGAACAAGCAAAGAAACGCCCAGACATACACGCAATGAGAATAAGAGAGACAAAAGCACATTAAAATATAGATTCTGATATACAAATCGACAAGATTTATACATACAAACCAACAAAGACAGGCAGTGGAACAAGCAAACACCCGCCCAGATATACACGCAAAGAGAATAAGAGAGAAAAAACACATACAAATATATAGGTTCAGATATACAAACCGACAAAGACAGGCACAGAGACATGCAAGTTCCCCGCCCACACACACAGAATTAGAGAGTGAGAGAGACAAAAACACATACAAACATATAAACTCAGACATACAAACCGACAAAGACAGGCACTGAGACATACAAGCACCCGCCCCGACACACAGGCCTAGAGAGTGAGAGAGACAAAAAACATATACAAACAAATATAGCTATACATACACACCGATAGAGACATGCACTAGGACAAGCAACCACTTGTCCAGGCACATAAGATTATAGTGACGAAAACACACATACAAACACATAGATTCAGACATATAAACCAACAAAGACAGACATTGGAATAAGCAAACACCCACCCTGACACACAAGCAAAAAGAGTGAGACACACATACAAAAATATCGATTCAGACATACAAACCGTGAAAACAGGCACTTCAGACATACAGACCAACAAAGATAGACAATGGGACAAGCAAACACCACCCAGACACACAAGAAAACAGAGTGAGAGACATACAAATACATAGATTCAGACATACAAACCGAGAAAGACAGGCACTTCAGACTTACAAACCAACAAAGACAAACACTGGGACTTGCAAACACCAACCCTGACAAGCAGCAGACAAAGAGAGTGTCAAACACATACAAATACACAGATTCAGACATACAAATGAGAAAGAAAGGCAGTGGGACAAGCGAACATCCGCCCAAACACACAAGCAAAAAAAGTGAGAGACACATACAAATACATAGATTCAGACATACAAACCGAGAAAGACACTGGGATAAGCAAGCACCTGCCCACACACACTGGCAAAGAGAGTGAGAAATACATAATACAAAATACGTAGATTCAGACACACAAACCGAGAAAGACATGCACTGGGATAAGCAAACACCCACCCAGACACACAAGCAAAAAGAGTGAGAGACACATACAAATACATTGATTCAGACACACAAACCGAGAAAGACAGACACTTCAGATATACAAACCAACAAAGACAAACACTGGGACTTGCAAACACCAACCCAGACAAACAGACAAAGAGAGTGTGAAACACATACAAATACATAGATTCAGACATACAAACCAACAAAGACAAACACTGGGACATGCATACACCAACCCAGACAAACAGACAAAGAGAGTGTGAAACACATACAAATAATAGATTCAGATATACAAACCGAGAAAGACAGGCAGTGGGACAAGCAAACACCCGCCCAAACACACAAGCAAAAAGAGTGAGAGACACATACAAATACATAGATTCAGACATACAAACCGAGAGAGACAGGCACTGGGATAAGCAAACACCTGCCCAGAAACACAGGCAGAGAGAGTGAGAAACACATACAAATACATAGATTCAGACATAAAAAACCGAGAAAAACATGCACTGGGATAAGTAAACACCCGCCCAGACACACAGTCAAAGAGAGTGAGAGACAAATACAAATAAATAGATTCAGACATACAAACAGAGAAAGACAGGCACTTTTGACATACAAACCAACAAAGACAGACAGTGGGATAAGCAAACACCCGCTCAGACACACAAGCAAAAAGAGTGAGAGACACTTACAAACATATAGATTCAAACATACAAACCAAGAAAAAAAAGGCACTTCAGATGAAAACCATCAAAGACAAACACTGGGACTTGCAATCACAAACCCTGACAAACAGACAAAAAGAGTGAGAGACACATACAAATACATAATTTCAGACATACAAACCGAGAAAGACAGGCACTTCAGACATACAAACCAACAAAGACAAACACTGCGACTTTCAAACACCAACCCTGACAAACAGAGAAAGAGAGAGTGAGAGACACCGATCCCAAGTTAGGTTCACTTAGGTTCACTTATCGTGGCGCCACGACAAGTGAACCTTAATGAACCTAATTTGGGATCGGTGTTTCCATGTCCCAGTGCCTGTCTTTGTATGTTTGTATGTCTGTATCTATGTATTTGTATGTGTTTCTCACTCTCTTTGCCTATGTGTCTGGGTGGGTTTTTGCATGTCACAGTGTCTTTTCGGTTTCTATGTCTGAATCCATATTTTTGCACGTGTCTCTCACTCTCTAAGTCTGTCTGTCATTGATGTTTTGTATGTCTGAAGTGCCTGTCTTTGTCGGTTTGTATATCTGAATCTATATATTTGTATGTTTTTTTTGTTTCCCTTATTCTCTTTGTGTGTGTGTCTGGGCGGGTGTTTGCTTGTTTCACTGCCCGTCTTTGTCGGTTTGTATGTCTGAATCTATGTATTTATATGTGTCTCTCACTCTCTTTGTCTGTTTGTCAGGGTTGGTGTTTGCAAGTCGCAGTGTTTGTCTTTGTTGGTTTGTATGTCTGAAGTGCCTGTCTTTCTCGGCTTGTATGTCTGAATCTATGTATTTGTATGTGTCTCTCACTCTTTTTGTCTGTTTTCAGGGTTGGTGTTTGCAAGTCCCAGTGTTTTTTCTTTGATGGTTTGTATATCTGAAGTGCCTGTCCTTTTCGGTTTGTATGTTTGAATCTATGTGTTTGTATGTCTCTCACTCTTTTTGCTTGTGTGTCTGGGCAGGTGTTTGCTTATCCCACTGTCTGTCTTTGTTGGTTTGTATGTCGAAAGTGCCTGTCTTTCTCTGTTTGTATGTCTGAATCTATTTATTTGTATTTGTCTCTCACTCTCTTTGACTGCGTGTCTGGGCGGGTGTTTGCTTATCCCAGTGCCTGTCTTTCTCGGTTTGTATGTCTGAATCTATGTATTTTTATGTGTCTCTCACTCGTTTTGTCTGTTTGTCAGGGTCGGTGTTTGCAAGTCCCAGTGTTTGTCTTTGATGGTTGTATATCTGAAGTGCCTGTCTTTCTTGCTTTGTATGTTTGAATCTATGTGTTTGTATGTGTCTCTAACTCTTTTTGCTTGTGTGCCTGAGCGGGTGTTTTGTTTATCCCACTGTCTGTCTTTGTTGGTTTGTATTTTTAAGTGCCTGTCTTTCTCTGTTTGTATTTCCTGAATCTATTTATTTGTATTTGTCTCTCACTCTCTATGTCTATGTGTATGTGTATGTGTATGTAATACACATACACATACACATACACATTCACACACACATACACATACACATACACATACACACACATATACACATACACATACACGTACACGCACACGTACACGTACACGTACACGTACAGGTACACGTACACGCACACGCACACGTACACGCTCAAACACACACATACACGCTCACACACACACATACACACTCACACACACATCGCAACGTTTGACTAATAGCAATAAAATACAGTAAAAAAAAATCAACTCAATAATTGTCTTAATAGTCACATCGCAACGTTTGACTAATAGCAATAAAATACAGTAAAAAAAAATCAACTCAATAATTGTCTTAATAGTAAAAAAAAAATCAACTCAATAATTGTCTTAATACCTTGTTAAAAAAAACTGACTCTTTTTCCTACAAATCTAGCCATTCACAAAAAATAGCGATCAGACTCGAAGCAGATTCCTTTTCTTACAAATCTACCCGTTTACAAATCTACTATTTGTAATAGCAATAAAGTAAAGTACATTATAAAAATATTTGTCAAGGAACTGTGATTAGTTCAGAAAGAAGCAATAGCTTTATTTCTCCTGAAGCATTTTAAGCCAGGTGTTTACCGGGGTATTAAATAAGTATCATTTTTACACCCCCCCCCCCTCAAAACTTAATTTCCCCTCCTAGCATTATTTTAACTAAATATTTGCCTCCACCCCCAGAAAGTTCAGAAAGAAGCAATACCCTATTTATCCTGAAGCATTTCAAGTCAGATGTTTACCGGGGTATTAAATAAGTAGTATTTTTTGGCACCTCCCTCAAAACTTAATTTCCCCCTCCTAGCATTATTTTAACTAAATATTTGCCCCCACACTTCATATAAAGTAGTCAAAATAGAACTTAGTTATTTTTTTTAATTACGCTGAAAAAAAATGAACACCTAAAAAGCCCCCCCCCCCGATAAATATTCGCTAGTTTGGTGTAGCATAGACAATGCAATGTTTTGACTAATAGCAAAAGAGTGGTTTCTTTGACAAGCAAAAAAAAATATTATATTATATTTAGGTATCTCTGAGGGGAGGGAGCAGAGAAATTTAAAACAATGGTTGGGGTGGGGGATTAATATTTTAATATCTCTGACACACTTTTACAGTGTTGAAAAATAGTGAAAAGAAAAGGCTAAAAAACAAGTTGGAAAGAAATAGGTAGATATTTCTATAACCAGGTAGAAAGTAGAGGTAAAAATGCTTACATTTTTATATTCTGGCTGCACTTGTGTGCCTGGAGACCCTGGAAAAGCATGAAGGGGGGTAACCTCACGATCTGAAATAGACGAGAGAGTTCTTGAGGGACCTGGCGAAGCAGCTTGCATGGAGGATACAGGGGGCTGGTAAAGCATGCCCCTGGATGGTTCAGCTATTACGGCTTGCACAGATGTGGCGATGGCGATGTCACTGACAGGCTGCATTGGTTCCTGATTGGATTGGACTTGGGCAAACATCACTTGTCTGGAGGACCTCGGCCAGTGGCCATACTGCGCAACTGTCGCCTTCGCAGGGGTTTTATCGCTACCCCTTGCTCTCTTTTCAGGAGGAGGCGCACATTCTTCATAATTGGCCTTAAAAAGAAGAAAAAATTTAGTATGAAAAAATGATCCCCTTTTTTTTACAGATGAAAAATTAGTACCCCCCCCCCCCCCCCCCCCCCCCCCCCCCCCCCCCCCCCCCCCCCCCCCCCCCCCCCCCCCCCCCCCCCCCCCCCCACCCCATAACCAGAATTTTGTCTAGAAAGCATTTATCCCCCTTTTCAGCAAAGCAAAAAGTAAAAATTTGCAAGAAATATACTAGGCTTAGAAATCAAACGTTTTATTGCACGACTTGTGAAAAAATAAATCTTGACAAACAGTAGTCTGTAGTCTTAGGATAGAAATCAATGTTTCTATTTTTTACCATTTAGAAAAAATTTTAAATGTTCCAGTCTATAGGCTTTAAATAAGATAAAAAAGATTGTTAACACACAGCTTACAGGCCTAAAATTTGCGATCACAGGTAAAAATGCTATTCAATTTACGCATAATAAAGCTATGTATCTTTTTCTTAAACCCCCTCCCCCTTACTTTCATGCGAAGAAACAGTTTGTTTTCACCTTACAAGCAAGGTGTTAGAATTGATACATCCGTTCCTATCTGACATCCCATTAATATTATAGAAGAAAGGAAATTGGTGAAAGATTTTTATAAAAGCCTCTTAATCATCTATGAAATCCATGAATTCGAAAATAAGAGCATTTAAAATGCCCCATCCCTTCCTTTCCATGAAGGTAAAATTTGAAGATTTAACTGAAACATCATTTGCTTTCATCAAATACATTTGAAAATAGAATATCTCGTTTAATTTTACAATAATTCATCCCTTTTTCAAACCGTCTAGAATTACGCAAAAGCATGTGGCATTAATCATTTCCAATAACACGCGTGCGAAGATTGTTTACAAAATCACCCTCTTGTAAGAATATTAAACACACATGGTTTTATCTAGACTGCAAAGAGGGCACATTTTAAATGCATGATGGGAAAATGACATTTTTGAGCGAAAGAATTATTTCTAATGAATGAATTAAACTCGTAAACAGAGGGGAGAGGGAAGATTGGGTTTCGCGTAATGGAAAAAAGAGTGTATTTTACGCTTTCTATCGAGTATAAACATCGTATAGTAGAGTTTGTATTGTGGGGGGAGAGGTGGGGGGAGAGGTATACCCTGAATTTGAATTTACTGGAGGGGTGACTATGTAAAATGATTTTATTTGGAAATAAATTAAGAAAATTTACTAAACGAACTCACATTATAAATCGCTGTAGCCAAAGCTTCCAAGTCAATAATATCAGATGCTTTATCCATGGTGTGTTAGAACTTTATGAAAGTTTAATCGTAACGCATGTCCGTTATATACAAAATCTCAAGGGCGAATGGAAATCACTCCTTTTATTGGAATCCAATTACCAATCAAGTTATCGTATGTGCAGTAACCTCCGCTCTCCCTGATTGGCCCTAAAAATGGGTGTTGCCTCAAAAACCAGTCTGGTTGTGTTATACAATCTCGAATATAGTTTCAAAACGTGTTTGACCACTTTATAGGTAAAGGTTTGCTCGCTTTTTGCAATGTGCACGTCAAACTGCACTGTATATTCTTGTAGGCGTGAATGTAGGCGTGAAACCTTATACACTATCATGATGAACGAAGTTGCTAAAGACATGTTTTTTTGATCACTTTGTTTGGAAAGGTACCAAGGAAGTATAGGTGTGAGAGGATACTCACTCTCTTTGAAAAAGTGTAGAGCATTAAGCAAATAGTATGGCAATTCCTATACGTCCCTGCAAAGTATAAGGCCATGTGAGGGGGTACTCACTCTCTTTGAAAAGGTGTAGAGCTTCTATAGAAATGTTTTCCTATAGCTTCAAGCAAATAGCATGGTAATTCCTATAGCAGCGGTAGAAATGGTACTTAGTACTCTACTGACATTAAAAAATATGACATAATTTATACTTATTAGATGGGTTTCAAGGGCTCTGAAGGAGTTATGCTAAATAATAGGCCTTTTAAAGATTGAGCTGTTGAATTTGAAACTGCAAAATTTTTAAAGCTAAACTCACAATTCCCTTTTCGAGCCAATTTATCGAATTCTCATCTAGGATTCTGGATTTTTATTGGAATGGCATATTCACAATCTAAATTATGAAATTATAATCCAGTTTATCAACAAAAAGCCATGATATAAATTTTAATTAGAGTAGAAATTTTGAAAAACGTGTTCTAGTTTTTTGAAAGTCATCAAGGACCATTTGTTTGTACAAGAAATAGTTTTTTTAGTCTTCCAAAATATACCGAAATAATTTTGATATTCTAACCTCCGTTTCTCAAGTGAAGTCAATTCACGGAAGTTAGGGGAGGGGTAGGGGCAAACGCCTCTTTTTTCAAAATCTAGGGAGAAGATCTTTTTTTTTAGTTACATAATAAAGACATAAATAAACCATTTTTCAATGAAAATACAAAGGAAAAGTATTTTTCAAAATGTTGAAGAGGAAGTCAAATCTAATTTTTTTTTACAGAGGATGTTCCCCTCTAATTAACATCACTGAATTCCTCAACTATTTCTGCGAATGAGAATAAAAGATTTAACTCATTTAAAAAAAGAGAAACTTCCAAATGGCTGGAAAATCGAAAGAGGAGAGATAAAAAAAATTGAACTTATTGATAAAATTTGCTTAGTTTTAGGGGATTTGGCTGCAAATCCAATCTTAACAAGAAATGTCACATGACAAATTAAGCACTGTTTCTACCACAGTATATATAATTATCCAGTAAGTTTGCCGCAGATGATTTCTGGCTCTTCATTCTCGGTGCGAACAAAAAGCTCCTCCCACTTATTTCTGCACTTATTGTCCACTTATTGGTGAGCCGGCCAAGTGGTTTTGTCAGTACTTGTTCCGTAGGTGATTATTCTTTGTCTACCCGTGAAAAGATCTAATGCCGCTTATGTTTATATCTGCAAAAACGTTCTCTGGAGCACTCGCACCTCGGTCCGGGTTTTTATAATGGGTGAGATAGGGAAAGATCATACTGGATAATTATATAAACTGTGGTTTCTACCAAGATGTTAAGCGTCTGATTACCAATTGAATGTGTAGATGGGGCTATATACTGCCAGAACCATTTAGAACTTACTTAAATTCACCATTTTCCAGGGGTTTAATGACGTTGGATTTCATGGATCTTTGCAAATTCCGACACCCAACATCGATGCACTGGCATCTAGCGGCATAATACTTAATCAATATTATGGAACACCCTTATGTACCCCTTCAAGGAGTGCCATTATGACCGGAAAACATCCAATCCACACAGGTGTAGTATATGCATTGACATAACTAGGTAAGGACTAAAAAAGGCTAAGCCAATTGCCAGATTTACCATTAGGCACAGTGAACCGTTGACCGAGTTTACTGACATTAGTTCACGCAACTGTCATGTATTCATATGTAAACTTTGGTTTCAAGTGCATACCAGGCATAATACCATCTAAAATACTTTAGCCGACTCAACCAATTTTGGAACGTCTGAAATTACGACTATAAAAATTTTGACCTTCAAATAAATTTTGCGTTCCACTTCGCACAACCGTAACCTTTATTCTTGTTAGTGCAGTATTACACCTCAGAAAAATAATTATGCTCTGCTTTATTTCTCTGTATCAAAAAGTTGGTTTCTTCTGGTCTTTTTAATTAGCAATTTATTCTCCTGATTGAATTTTGCACAATAAATGTGTGCATGCAACCACCTACAGGCTTGTAGCAAACAGTTGCTACATAAAACAACCGACAAATGAAATAGTTGTTTGAAAATTGCGTTGGTGGATCTATGCTGTTATATTCGACATTCTTACAGTTCTGAAGAATTCCAAAAAAAAAAAAAAAAAAAATACAAGCTTTCATAGTTTTAATATATATTAATATTATAAAAATGCTAAAACTGAAACCAGCGTTTGTTTTTGTGATACTGTGTTCTTATAAGTTTAACTTTGTCAACAAAACGTTTGAAGCAATCGGATCCTGCCTTAAACAAACGTCCGTAGCAGCATTTTTTTGCAAGAAAAGTATTATATTTTTCTATATATTATTTTTCAGTATGCTTAAATTTTTCGTGAATTTTCACTTTCCAAAGGAATGGGCAAACGATCGGCCTTCTCCATTGGGTACCCATACACAGCACAATAAAAACAGCTAACACAGCAAATATGCAAAATACAGAACAGAAATTGCTGGAAGAAAAGGGTTATATTTTTCAATATATTACTTTTCAGTATGCGTACACTTTTTGTAAATTTCCATTTTCTAAGGGAATGGGCAAACGATTGGCCTTCTCCAATTTGGGTACCCATACACAGCACAACAAAAATATAAAGTGGCTAACACAGCAAATATGCTAAATACACAGCAAAAATTATTGCAAGAAAAGTGTTTTATTTTTCATTTTAAGTACTTATGGTATATTTTCTTCTTCTAATGGGAGAGAAAAATTGATTGGCAGTTTTTCATTTCAGTTAAAATTAAAACAACTAACGTACAGTTATACACAAAGAAAATGTGCAAACCATGGTACACGCTACTTCATATTTACATTAGATAAATCAGCGCTATTGTGTTAAAAGAAACACATTCAGGGGGGGGGGGGGCTGTAGCTTTAATTGGGCTTATACAATTAATTTATTAGTCCAAAAATGTTAAAATATACTTAATTTTGATACCCTCTTTTCTGGTGCCCAGTTCGCGTGCCCTCTCCTTCATTCCCCCTAGATTTAGTACTAAAACACAGAAGCATGTTTTATGATATATCTTATTTATTTTTTTTTTGTAATAGAAAGTAACGTATGTTGTTAGTTTATATAGGACAAATTCTTTCTTAGATAATAGGAAAATCCCACTTACTTTTGAAAAATTAAAAACTACAGACTTTTTCTCCCCAGATTAATGACAGGGCTTACTAACGTCACTATTCTTTACCAGAATAATGACTATTTCATTTATTGCATTCCTCATCGTAAAAAAAACAAATGGTAAATTGTTTGTAACTACTCAGTCAGATGCTTCAAGTTCCATATTCTTCTCAGAATTCTGTTTATTAGAGTTTCTGTTAGAATTGAGCAGGGATTATTAGATTATTATAGATTATTAGAGCTTCTGTTAGAATTGCTCTATGCTTACCTTAAACTGAAATAAAACTGTTCTGTAAACTGAAATTTTTGGTATATGATTTTGTCGTAAACTGAAATATATTATATATATATATATATTATATATATATATATATATATATATATATATATATATATATATATATATATATATATATATATATATATATATATATATATATATATATATATATATATATATATATATATATATATATATATATATATATATATATATATATATATATATATATATATATATATATATATATATATATATATATATATATATATATATAAGTTTTTTTTATGTTTAAAAAAGTTAAGCAACGACTTAAACTTGAATTCTAGGAATGCAACATGACGTAATTTATGCAGCTGAACCCTGGGGCCTTCCGTTGAATATAAAATTACTTCCAGAATATTTAAAAGAGTTAGGGTATCAAAATTTTGCTGTTGGAAAATGGCACCTCGGCCAGTTTAATAAGGGATACTTGCCCGTTTCTCGTGGATTCATTCATCACTATGGATATTGGACTGGACACAAAGATTATTTTAGTCATAATGCCGAGGAATTTGTAAGTAATCCTTGACATATGTATGAAAACAATCTCATAGAATCTTCTTTGTAAAATATTTTTATTCCATTGAGAATAGATGTTCGTCTTTTAAATCTTACTTAAGAAAAGGATGGGGGGCACCCTGCGCTCAATTGCAGCGTGTCCCTAAGAAGTCTCTGGAGAGTGTTAAATGATTGAAAATTCCTGAGAAACGAGAGTATTCAGATTAAGCATGTACAAGGGAGTTTATTTAGGTGAGCGGAGTGACATTTTTGAGGAAACAAATTTTGGAGGTGGGAACAACCAAAAAAAAAGTGCCAAGAAAAACCGGCCAATTATAGGAAATATTACAAATTATGGAGAACCTCAAGATTTTGGGAGGGTGCAAAGGCTTTAAGGCCTCCGCAGTGTCAGTTGCGCTGACTGGGCGAGGGTGGGTAGAGAGGGCAATTACCCTCTCCACCCACCTAGAAAATTCTTTTCCCCCTACATTTTTGTGAATCTGCGCCACTGTACCTCCTACATACCCAACCTAGCAAAAAAGGCATTTTCTAATGGATCACCGTTATGTTCTTGTGCTTGTAATTCCCGTGTAATTCCATAGCATGATGAAACCTCGTGACTCCAGCATCCGAAGTTAATGTGACAGGATCAGAAAAGTGAGGAAAGGGACAATAACACCAGAATGGTTTCTTTCATGAATGCTTATAATCTTAAACTGATTTTAAAGGAGCTTCAGCTGTTTTAAAAACGACTTAAACAAACTGTGCAAGTGATCGATGTATCTACGTCAGATCTGGCATGCAATAACAAAGAAATGTTTGAAAAATCTAAAATGATTTTGGAAAGAACAAACTGCTGGAACATCCATATTCCATCGATTCAAAACAATAGGTGCTGAATTTGAGATGGATACTAGGACTGGGGATGTAGAACAATTTCTGAGGATATATTTATTACCGTTTGACCCGCCACTCACTACTTCTAAATTTGGGTCCAGAAGGCAGGAGCTAACCCCTCCCCTCTGGCTTACGTAAAGTTTAGTTTTTTGCAGTTTTCTCTAATATTTATGTGAATCTGTCGAGGAAAAAGGGTCATCAAGATTCTAGACCTATTTCTAATTTCCATTTTTTTGAAAAAATTCTTCCAAATGACCCGATCTTTATTTAAAACCATCATACGAACTAGTTCTTATTAGTCCCCCATCGTCATTGGCTATATAAATATATGAAGGTAGATACGAATTTTTATTATACAGCCAAAGATATGAATTAGAGTCCAAGGCAAGAGCCAAAGATACAAATCCAGTTCCAAAAATTTGTAGCAGGGTATATGAACTATCAACAAGTCCTTTCACCCCTTTGACTCTCCACAAATCATAAAGCCATAGATAATTTTTGAAAATTAAGTTCGAAAAGTGATCTTGTTCAAACACAAAACTTTTTTTGTCATTATTTGCCATAAAGGGTAAAATTTCATTTTAAAGAGTTTGGAATTGTTGATGACGATTAAATAAAAGGACCAATACAAACTAATCTGTAAGTGGTGCTGATCTTATCTAAGATCATTTTTAGCTCAGGGTCAATGGATAAGCAAAACCCATGAAAAGGTAAAAGTAAATATCTGAAATTAGAAAAATGTAGATACACGAAACACCAAAATAAAAGACATCAGCTACTTTTACAACCATAATACAATATTACAAAAGTCAATAAAGTAGGCAAGTGATTGGCCAGGAAGAAAAATTAAAATCCAAGAAGAACAAATTAGAGCACTTTTTATGGAAGGTAGCGAGGGTTTAATTTGCAATTAAAAACTAGTTATCATGTTTGGAATTAAAGGAGCAAAATTAATAAGGCTAGCAGAGTTTTAGAAGCTGTTTTCTGTGGTAGACTATTTTCTAGCTGGTGAATTTTCACGTTTAAGAAAATAAATAAGCAAAATTGCGTGCAAAAATACAAACAACGCTATCTGTGGAATCTGCACTGGCTTAGTTGGGCAAATATATACGAAATTCCGTAACTGATGCAGACACAAGGTTTTGCAGACACATTACTCGATTCCACTCTTTACAAGTAATAGGATCAATTCACTCGCAAATTCTCCCTCCCCCCCCCCCCCCCCCCCCCCCCCCCCCCCCCCCACCCCGAATGGTCCCATATATAGCCCAAAGAAAATAAAAAAAAAAAACCTATAGGAAAACATTAAAAGAATGAAATTCTTAGTTTATAATATGCAGGATGTTTCTTTTAATCAGATTATCATGTTTCCATCCAATATTTTCCACTTTTTAAATAATATAGCTCCGTAAATGATTTCAAATAATATCTGGTTAATAACACACTCGATCACATACGGAGATAAATTCTAGACAGAGAAGATAATCGGTTTAATAGAGGAGCTATAACATATGAATAGATTGAAGTAATAAACATATACATTATTAGGGTTATGTATGGGACTATTATGGGGGGGGGGGGGCATTTACAAGTGAACTGATTATTATTTTCTGAAAGAACATGTAAAAGGAAGCAAGTCCCAACTTAAAAGATATTCCAACAAGGAGGTTGTCATGAAGTCTAGATATCTTCCAAGAGCAAATAGTATCTTCTATAAGACACACAAAAAAGGTTTAGGTCGATAAAAAAACTCCTCACACAGACACCTACATAGGGACCTTTCCCCCAAGACCACCGAAATATTTGCACTCAGACATCCGAATTTGCACCATGTTTCTATCAATAAGATTATCCTGTTTCCTCCCATTGTTATCCACATCTTTAAATCATATGAAATAATAAGGCTGTTCTTTTACTCCTCTTTGTGCTAAGATATTACATCTTTTGACAAAGAACGCTTAAAAGTGAAATCTTAACACTAAGATCTTACATCTTATAGCATTCTTTTGCAAACGTCTTTCATCATTCTGCACTGATCCGCGGTCTAAGAACAATGATGAGTATATCATCAAAGTTCTCTCGTCATTGATCTATATAGCAGAAAGATGGCGTCTTTCACACTTTTTGCTAACATCAGTGAGCTGTAAGATCTTAGAACAAAGATGAGTTAAAAGAACGTAAATCTTTGCAGAAAGATGTGAGATCTTAGGTGTAAGACCTTAGTGCAAAAGAACGGGCCTAATATTTACACCCAATATTGCGATCAATTATTCAGGCAAAACCGGAATTATTTGAGTTATTTTAAATAATATATTTATCCCACTGATCTCAATTCTCTTGCAATCAAATAATCCTTTTGACGGGATCACATGTTCTTGCAATCATGTGCCTGTCCGGCTACCAGCTAAGAGAAAAATACAGCGCATCTGGAGAAAAAAAAAAACAAACAACTAAACAAACAAGAACAACGGAGAAGCATGCTATTTAAGCTGATATATGGGACCGTTAGGGAGGGGGGTGCACTGTCAGAGTAGTGACTATTATATTTGGAAAGAATGTCTATTGGGGAATGAAATGATACTACCTATTTGTTACTATAGTGTGTTTACTTTTTAAGAGCCGAAGCTCTAGGCGTTATCGATAGAGGAAACCACTACGTCTGCCTAGCCCTTTAACGATTTTAATATCAGCAATGCTGGTGGAGCTGAGAGAGAGTGTCTCGTTCTAAAAGCAAAACTTAATTTGTATATATTTATTTCAAAGGTATGCAGAATTATGTAATCGAAGCTGGGTCTCCGTATGGGCTGCCGCTCAGTGAAACAGTCCTTCCTCAACATTTAAAGGAACTAGGATATCAAACAAGAGCAGTTGGAAAATGGCATTTAGGATCCTTTTCAAAAGCGTTTTTGCCCACTAACAGAGGATTTGAATCACATTATGGCTATTGGCTTGGATTCAAGGATTACTATGATCATACAAATGCTGAAAAATGTAGGATTTAAGACATTATGAACTTGTGATACTCCTGTAGATAAAGCCAGGGGGATGTTTTTCCTAGGGGATGTCTGGAGCGGATGTTTTCCTTAGAAGAGGGAGGGAATTTTAGAAAAAGTGCGGCTTTTAAGTACCATTTGGAATATATTATTCATTCCAACAAATATTTTAAATAATTAGAGGTTTAAGGGCGTAGATTTTCTCTTGCTTAACGCCATGGATGTTGTCAACCTCAAAATGATAATATAGAATTAAAATTTGGACAATTTCTAGACTTCCCGGACTAGGTTTCCTAATAGACAATACATATTTTTGGAAACTAAACTTATATATTAATAAAAGCTAAGCTTATCAGCATGGAATTGATTTACTCTGCTCATTAAATGGATGTATGCACTGTACTAGATTGTTGACGAAAATTAGTTATGCCAATTTTGGATATGCAGAATTCTTGGTCAAATTAGTTTCTCCACGGCTCTCTAAAGCTATCTTTAAACTAAACTTAATTTTTTACATTTAATTTTTTTGCATTTTATTTAGTAATTTATTTGCATGATATCTTGGAGCGAAAAACAATGACCCGGGGTCATAATTCTAGTCCTGGCAGGAGCATCATATGCTTTGTTTTCAGGTAAAACGTCCTAAATTACGTTCTAGAAAACTACAACCCCCTCCCTCCCACTTAAAAGCATGATTGTACACACTCTTACCAGTCTTACTATTGGATGTTAAATGCTTACTGAACGGAACACCCATTCCCCACACGAAGAAAACATTAGATATTCAGCAATAACGAGCTGTTTTTCAGCCAAATATGCATATTACTTTTTTTTTAGATTGAAAGATGGAAATACATTGAATTTAGATTGAAAGATATATATATATATATATATATATATATATATATATATAAATACATTATATATATATTTTCATATTTGAAGCAAATAAATATAATATATTATTATATATATATATACATTATAATAGGTTATATATATATATATATATATATATATATATATATATATATATATATATATATATATATATATATATATATATATATATATATATATATATATATATATATATATATATATATATATATATATATATATATATATATATATATTCTTTTTCTTTGGTAAAAGTGGAAAAAAGTAAAAAGCGAGTGCACCCCCCATCAAAATTCTTTCGGGCGAAACAATTTGTTTTTATGTTATAAAAGAAGTAATAGTATAATTGTCACTTATAGCAGCATCTCCTTGAGCATCAAAGCAAACCTCAGTTAGAGCCGGAAATACATAAGAATGTTGCGTGCGACTCCTCGACTCAGCTGTCTTCAGTGCAAAAAGAAGAAAAGACAAATCTCAGAAAAAAAAACACACAAAAGTGTAATTGTAAATGGGGTTAAGATAGCTTTCCCCAGTATCTCTATTAAGGGTGACTTTTGGTAGAGATACTTTTAGTTTCAACTACCCCCCTGAAAACTTGCGTGAGACTTCTAACGGAGCAATATTTTTTAGGTTTATCTATCAATTTACATGCTCTGAGGCCTGCCAAGTAGAGGTTTTGGCCTAAATAGTTGCAGTTCTCATTTTTTTTCACAGGCTGTAAATCAGCTCGTTTTTCTTACGGTTTCTTGTATTGTCGTACCTAGCCAGTCTGGTCTTGCAAATTTTTTTTTTACTTAGCCCTGCTCCCCTTTCCCTATCTCTTGGGTAGGCTCCGTAGCTCTCCTTTCACTCTCTCGTAGTACCCTACTGGGTACCCTTACCAGACGCATTGCTGTCTGAAATACTTCCATCTAAAATCGCTTAACTAGGGCGATAAAACAAATCCACGTTGTGCTTACTTTCGTCTTAGGCTTGCAACTATATTATCGCGATTATAATAAAACTACAGGGGAATTATACCGCAGCCACGCGAAGGGTTTGGTAGGAGGGGTCCACCTTCTACAACATGAGAAATTCCAAAAAAAACGTGACATTTTTCATGTTGCTATGGCTCCGAGAAACAAGGGGAAACGATATTTCCCTCTAAAATAAACTGGACCCCTCTGCAAACAAAACTGTCTTATTCAAAACTGAAGATTCCAAGCTGCTTTCTGAGTCTTAGAAATGTAGTAAGTAAATCTAAGATACTTGACAAAAGAAGAAGAAAAAAAAAGAACACAGACGTAAATACCCTAGATATCAATTTCGTCTCCAGCAATTGAAATTAACTTTGTCGCCAGTATATTCCATTAAAGGTATAAAGGACAATTACCCACAAGCAGTAGTGGTTTTAGGCCTCAAAATACGGGGGAGGGGGCAAGGTTTACCTCAGGTAAAAAGGAAAATAAAAAGGAATTTATTGTTAGATAAGGCACTATTTGCATTTGAAACTGTTGAAGCACTGTTTTCGAATTTAAAGCTACCTTTAAAACTGGGGGGAGGGGCAGTTCCTACCCAACCCAGGCCTAGAACCATCACTGTCTGCAAGGCTTTAGCCGTCTAAGTGTCATTAGCAGCCCTTTCAAAAAACAAAAAAAAATCCCAAAAACCATCTGCAAAACCATAAACACCCATAATTTTGTGAGTAAAATCCTAGGCCAAGTTGTAAATAATTTTTATTTTATATTAGGGAATGTGGGGTCTGGATCTGCATGATGGCTTGGATGACGATTGGTCAGAATTTGGCAACTATACCACCCGAATATTTACTCGCAAAGCAGAAGAGGTTATTGAAAACCACAGCCCAGAACAAGGACCTTTGTTTCTTTATCTGGCTCATCTGGCAGTCCATTCTGCGAATTCGCATAGTCCATTGCAAGCGCCAAGAGAGACGGTAAAAAGGTTTGAGCACATCGAAGATAAGAATCGAAGGATCTTTGCAGGTTTGGAGTCCAATTTTTACTCTAGCTAATATTATTTTGCCTTTTTTATTGACCTTTATTTCTTCCTTTTCTTAGCTATAAATTAAAATTATCGAAAAAGAAATAAACAAAGACAGTTAATCATAAATTCATCAGTCTCGATTCTTTTTTGTCTGTGTGTATAAGAATTATTCTTTCAGGTGTGGAATGTTTAATACTAACTCATTTAAATAACGAACGCTTTTTTTTTACTTAAAGGTTTTTGGTTATCCTTGAAAACTCCCTTCTCCTTTTTTAAGAATGGTCTGAACCCTTTGTCATTCAACACCCTGAATTTTTAAAGCCCGTAAACTGCAGCAATTTAATTGTTTTAGGGCGTTAAACATTTAATATTTAGCATATGCCCCAATCCCCAGGGCTGCTATGAGAGACAGAGAGAAGGGGGGCGGGGATGGAGTTTTAAGAAACCACACATCCCTAAAAATAGTTCGCCAAAAAAATAAGAAAACATTATCAGAATCATTCAATATTTTCACAGTAAGAAAATTTTCAAGTTCAACTTTAAATTTTAGTCACTGTTGATCAAAACGGTAACCAGTAAAACTTAACTTACAAATTGCTATGAGTGAGGCGAACTAAATCTGATATCAAAGGCTTAGTAGCTCAATAATATTCCGGTTTTTGGGATCAATCTCTAAGATTTTTTTTTTTTTTTAGCAATGGTTTATGAGCTCGACCTATCCATTGGAAGGATAGTTAAGAAACTTGCCCAAAAGAATCTCTTGAAAGACACCATTATAGTCTTTTCTTCAGATAATGGGGGACCAGCTGCAGGCTTCAACCAGAATGCTGCTTCAAATTGGCCTCTAAAAGGAGTAAGCTTTTTTTCCGTGTACTAGAGTCAGGAGAAATGAACCATTATATTGACCTCTACTGAACCATTATTGAGTTATTATGAGGGCGTTCTTTTTGTTAATGAGGGCGTTCTTTTTGAACGCCCTCATTAAAACTTGAACTTTTTATTGGTAATCAATGACTTCACAGATCTTTAGATACTAACTTTACTTGAAATCAAACATCAAGCTAGAAATACGTATCATCACCTCTTGGTAAAAAGATAAACCTACCACAATTACCCCCTTTTTTTCTGTAACACCGTCCTAATATGGTAAGACCAACATTACGAAATCTAACTGCATGAAGCATCTGTGGTATAGGTTTTTTCACACTTAAATATGAATGATACGAATTTAAAAGTTTATCATTCAAATTGTCTCCAGAAAAATATATAATTGGTTATAATTTTTTTATCCGGAGTTTACTCGAATCTATTACTCAACAAAGAATCACCTCTCATGTAGGTTAAAAACACACCATGGGAAGGAGGAGTCCGAATGGCTGGCTTAATATGGGCCAACAACCTTGAGCAACCAGGACGAGTTTTATACCAATCTTATGGATATGGTGGATTGGCTTCCTACACTATACGGTGCAGCAGGTAAGCTTTTAGTTGGTATTTTTTTTTTGCAGTAAATTCATAAAAATGTACTGGTTGAATATTTAAACAGTAACACTATTATACTGATAAAATAAGATATGCTGATAAAATGATATGCTAACAGTAAAAAAAATGTCAAGTTTTAGTTTAAAAGAAAAAGAGGACACTCGCAAAATCTAGTACTGAGAAAACTGGGGACTGTGGTTCAAGCCAACTTGTCGCAAGACACTCTCTTTCGAGGTTTTCTGATCCTTAAGGTAAATATAGCTAGTGAAATGACAGAGATTCGCACTTTCTAGGCTTCCGGTGGCTTTGCGCTTAGATGAGTGGCTTGTAGTAAATACCAACTTGCCATCAACAATTTGGGTTTGCTACAGTTTTGCATTCAACTAATACCCAGAATTATTGGGGTATTTGGGCAAATTTATGAATTTAGGCTTTTATTTAGCCCTGAGGTTCAGTTTTAGGCTTTCCCTCTGAAAATTATTTTGATAAAGGCTGTTTTCTATCAACCTAACTAAAAAAAAGTAAAAACTGAATACAAACTCCTCTTTTAAAGAATTTTGATAGAAATAATACTGGCTATTTCCACACTTTCTCACCAGTTAAGAAGAATGTTGGTATGGAACAAGGTTTTGACTAACTTAGGTGTGGTCTGGTCTCATGAACGTCATGATTATTAGACCTTTGAAATCGCCAAAATATTGCAAGGAAGAAAACAATTTTTACATTTTAAATTTTAGTTCAGAATATGTTATTACAGTTATGGCTATTCTCTGAGGACGAAATGGAAACTAAAGAAGATAGGCCTTAGCAATTTGATGAAAAAAAAAAATGTCACAATGTTCTACAAAATTAAAATAAATTTTGATATTGCTACCAGGAAAATTTAAATTTTTAAGCCTACAGTTGGAAGTTTGAGGTCATCATGGCATGAAAGTTGTCTCTGAATAGTTGTGAAATGTCAAGACAGCTTCAAGCTTTAATTTTTAGTTTTAGAAAATAAAAAATTTTCTGGCAGGATTTTTTTTTTTTTTACATTCGGAGTGTTTTTTCAAAACTTTTATAACATTTTCATTTAACTTTTTAGTCTTTGGCAATTTTGTTATCATTTCTTATCTGTATTCGTCCTAATCACGCATTTTTTATAATGATAAAAATACAACTTAGGACAAATATTTAGCTCGTTTTTGAGCAAAACTTCCAACTTTTTAATGCTTAATAGTGTGATTTGACAGCAATTCTTGCAAACCACAATACATTCAAACATACTTACTTACCCTTCCAACTTGCAATTTTTTTTTTTTAGAGCTGAAAAATATTATAGTCGAAATAAACTATTCAATATTAGTTACCCTCCGAAAATATTTTAGTCAGTTTTTGATCGTCACACTTAAAACATATCTTATGGAAATTAAGCGAAACCGGGAGCGTGTGTAGTTCTAGGTGGCTTGTTGACAACCGAATATTTACGATCTAACACTTTGGTTTCTAACTAGAAGATTCTAGGCTGCTTTTCCCCGGAAAATTTCTCCCACATGTAAAACTGAGCAGCCAAAGGGAAAGTATGGGAAATAAAAAGAATGAAGAAAGAAAAGGGCTGAATCAAAAGGCCAATAAAGGGCCGAGGAGCCATGAAACGGAGATCAACACCGCCGGTAGGGACTGTAAAGTCTAGTCCGTATTCTTTACCTGTATCTATACTCCAGCTACAGGTAAAATACATGGGGCAGAATATCCACGAGTATTTATTTTTATATTCTTATTGATTTCAATTCCTTTGTTCGTGCTTGTAGGCTGGGGTTAAATTATCATAGCAGGATAAGATAAATGTTAAAGAAAATAATTTGCAAATAGAAATTAGTGGCAACTGGGGAAGGGGTGCCCTTTGATGGAAGTAAATAAAGGTACAGGCTGGGACTAAGAAATGCGAGTGATCACTACCCGTGGACTTGGTATTATTATTATTATTATTATTTTATTACCTTTTATTAAACATACATAATGTTGTAAATGGAGTACAAGCAAAGAAAAAAAAAAATAACAAAATATCCAAAGAAAACTCAACTACAGAAAAACAAGATTAACAATTCAACAATTACTACGACGAGAACCCTTCCAATCAAGAACGCGTCCAATAGGCCTATATCGGAATCTTTTCCCGTCTGAAGTACCTTTAAAGGTGTTTTTCCTTTGATGTGGTTCACATAGCATGGAGTCTAACTCAAGTCAGAACTAAGCAAATTTAAATGGACTGAACTCCTTACTTTAAATAAGCAAGAAAATGGTTTTCTTTAACCTTTATCTTAACCTGCTCAACCCCAAAAAAAGGAAAAAACGAATTAAAAGAAATAAAAATAAACACTACAAGATTTTCTACACCATACATTCTACCCATATTCAGTCCAAAAACCCTTCTTTTCTTCATTCTTATTATGTGTCTTACTTCCCATTTCGCTGCTCAGTTTTGCATATGGGAGAAATTTTTCACTGGAGGGGGAGAGGGGTCCACGTTGGGGTAATTTTCTGGAGGGTAGTCAGCCGGACACTGATCTAGACAGATCAAGTTGAATAAGTGCTTAGAAAATTAAAAAGAGCGCATACTCTCCCACCCTGCATAAACAAACTTGGTATAGGATGAAACCGAGACATATAAGACTAGTCTAATTATAAATATATTTTTACTTTTAGGAGCTAACTGTTCATCTTTGAAAGACATAGATGGTGTTAATCATTGGCCAACATTAACCGGCAAGTCGGATAAACCACCGCGAATGAAAACAGTTCACAATATAGACGAGGGATTTGGTTATGGAGCAGTAAGGAAAGGAGCTTGGAAACTCGTCCAAGGTAATACTTTAAATGGTTTTACAGGACTTTAGGCGTGGATGTATAAACTCATTATCACACAAGGAATGCATAAATAGACGTGGAAAGGGTGGATAAGGATTTTTTTTATCTCACCTTGCAAAAACCCAATGCCGACAAAAAGTATACTCAAAGCTAAGCTTGGAAAAATATGTAAATACAGGTACATAAGCATGTCTTCAGGGAATCCTTTAGGTCAAGCTTCTGGTCCTTACTTCTGTCCCATGTGCGGGAAAAAGGAAGATTTAGTTCATTTTGTGGGGAAGTGTAGTGAATTAATAGATTTAACGAAAGAATTGTTTGGGGTTGAGGTTTGGGAGAGTTATGAGATAATAAATTTATTAGCAAGGAAAGATATGGGAGGCATAAAGATATTCGGAAGGTTCCTGACGATGGGTATAGAGCATAGAGAAAGGTTTTTTTGAAGATTAGGGGTGAGGGTTATATTTCACTAGCCTAGATTATACTTTTGTGCCAATTTATAGTTGATTTTCAGTTCAATATCTTATTCTTTTTTCGTAAATACGTCAATAAATATCGCTTTGCCATTTTTATCCGTTTTATTCGTCATTTTTTCCTTGAAGCATCAGTGAAGAGTTTCTTGAGGTAGTACCACAATCTCGTCAGTGTTGTCAAATTGAACCGTAAAATTAAATCAGCACAACGAATTTGTTAAATTTGACAACGCTTTTCAACCGTGAAAATTTCAAACACCATCAATCTGCACCTTCAAAGGCAAGTTGCATCTTCTTGAAATTTTTCTTGCCATGTATTTTTTACATGGCAACAAAAATTTTTACCAGAAACTGCCTAATTGAATAAGGAGGTCTTTTTCACTACAAATTCAGCTAACTTTTTGCAGACTTTTTTTCCAATTTTTTTTCTTTAATTCGGCGCTCGCTACTACCAGAAACTGCCTAATTGCATAAGAAGGTCTTTTTCATTAAAAATTCAGTTCCCAATCTCTCCAAATTTTCAGTGATATACCATATTCAGCTGAAGCATTCTCAATGGCTGAAGCATTTCAGCATTGATTTCGGGGTGACTGAATTATTCAACTTGAGCTAAAGAACACAATCAACCTTTTTTAAATCTCTTAACCGGCTTAGAGAATCACCTCCCTGGTAATTTTTTCGTTTTATTTGTGTAGGTCTCTTAGAGTAATCAAATTTCTTGCACCAATACGAAGATAAGTCGGTCTCTCAATGCTTAGCGAAATAAAAAATGTTACATGACCATCGTAATTGATATTATTCATTTCTTTTGCAGGAACTACATACAATGGTGACTGGGATAAATGGTTTGGGCCATCAGGTCGGGACAACTTTACCATAGATTGGAAGCATTATAAGAAGCTAATAGCTGACTCAGATACAGCTAAATCCCTTGCCCGTATCGGTGCCAGATTTGGACACTTTGACAAAATAGTTAGTCAAGCTAATGTGAAGTGCTCAGATCCACCCAACTTTTCAAACTGTAAGCCCAAAGTGAAACCATGTCTATTCAACATTAAAAGAGATCCTTGCGAGTATGAGGATGTTGCAGACAAACATCCAAAAAAAATACACAGAACTCTTGAAACTTTTGGAAGATTATAAACATACGCAAGTGCCACCGAGGAATAAGCCACAAAATCCATTAGCTGATCCAAAGTATTTTGGATATGTGTGGACCTATTGGGCTGATTATTTGAAAATACAAGTACCCTTTTCTTTGCTCTAAGATTTGAATTAATAAATATATCATACGCTTTGAAAATGGGTTAATGTTGTATTTTATAAAATTCCATCAATTAAACTTAAATTATAATATATCAATGTTTTCAACGGAAAAAAACAACTGTTATTATTCGATAGCTGAGATTCAGCTTTGTTTATCTACTGGATCACATTTTTCAATTTCAATTCTATGAACTGCTGCAATCCTAACGCTTCACTTGGCCTTTTTGGGTTGCGACAAAAATATCGTATACATCCCGAAATAAATCCCGTAACAAAAACACACCCATAACAAGCAAGTTTGCCATTCATTCTTTTGTTAGATTGAAAACCATGTTGAAAATACAACAGGAAAGTTGTCTATTTTGAGCAATTTTCGATCATTCTCAAGGAACAACTCAAAGTAATGTCGTAATTCTGCTTGATGAATATACCTATCTGTAACCAAGGAATCCAATGATATTATCCTGTCTTTTGAGGGTAAGTTACAGCTCTTTATGTTCGCAGAGAACATAAAATTTAAGTAGTGAACATAGTAGAGAAAAAAAAAGTCAGAACAAGAACAAAAAAAACCGATCAATTCATAATTTATTCCACCAACCATAGAAAAAAGAAAAAAAAAAAAAAAAAACTTAGAGGAATTCCTTGATTCCAAGCAATTCACAACTTTTGTCAAAAAGGGTTTTCTGGAGTTGTTCATTATAGGCAATTTCAAGCGCTCTCGTACTTTTGCAATTCTCAAAATAATGCCCACTCAGACTCTCTGCATCAGGAGACAGGGCACAATAAATTGATCTTTCAGCTCCTTGTTCCGGAGTCTAAAAAAAAAGATCATTGATATGGCTTTAGTGATAAGACTCAACTATCGCTTCAATCTACCGATGAGCTACAGCATTAATAAAAAGTCCTTATATTAACTGGACTCTAATTGTTGATTAAATTATATTAGAAAATCCGAAATAAGCTGGATTTCCCGTGGATGGCGAGAGAACCAGACTTCTGAGATGAAAAGAACACAAAGGGTAAACCAGAAGGTAACTCTCAAAATATAAAGTTTTTGACTACAGAATTGTGGTTTCCTCTGCATTTTACATGAATTTATTATATATTGCATCCTTATTGCGGTCCATGTAAATCGCTTAGAACAGCGTTACGTGTTATTTAGTACTGTGAGGTATTTGCTTTGATATAAAGCAGACAACGTATTCAATTTTTATACAGATTAATTAAAAAAAAACTTTTAATACAAAATACGTTTTTCAAAGAAAAG
Source organism: Artemia sinica (assembly GCA_027921565.1). Taxonomy (NCBI): domain Eukaryota; kingdom Metazoa; phylum Arthropoda; class Branchiopoda; order Anostraca; family Artemiidae; genus Artemia; species Artemia sinica. Next base: position 266,234 of record JAPEVW010000203.1, on the reverse strand, counting down.
TAAAGAACTCCATTAAACAAAAGAAGAGGAAAAATAAAATCAAATAATCTACCAAGCGTGAAACTACCACAAATCAGCATCGATAAATAAATGAAACCCAAAACGAACAGAAATTACAATAAATAACCGATTCAAACTCAAAACGAGAAGAAATTAACATAAGTTGGGCTCAAAACCCCTATGCCTTCCCAAGCCAGAACATAATTTGCACTTTACTTAAAAAAATATAAATGTTTTTACTTTTATAACTTTAATAAATCAAATAATATTAACATTTTGATTACTAAATATCAGTATATGTATATTAAACTGACAATGCACATTCATTTGTATTTTTTAATTGATATAGTCTTTTCAGGGAAAAAGAAAATAATACTTTAAATCTTTTTGTTTTTTTACGACTTTATAATTTGGCCTGCTATTTGTATGCTGGAGAAAAATCTTCAGGAATTTTTAACAACATACACCCTTTTAAAAATCTGGACACAAATAGTACTGTTTAATTTATTTTCATACCTCCTCTAGTTGACCTGAAATGGAAAACTTGATACTATTCGCAAAAAAAAAATCTGTTTACTTTCTTTGATAGCTTGGATACACTTACGCTAGTTTGATTTGGTTGAATTTTAAGAGCAGAAGTAACCCGAAAGTTTGAACATAATACCCTCACTCGTTCTTGGGATGCTGCTGAGATGCTTCATTGGGAATTAGCATTAACACAGTGCATTTTGATTTAATCTTATGGCAGCATTTAGTTTTAAACATAATGGGCAAATGGGAGGGTGGGAGTGGAAGGGGGACTAGTTGCCCTCCAATCACTTTCGACTATTAAAAAGGGCATCAGCCCATTCTATTTTCAATCAAATGAGCCCTTTTCGAACTTCCCACGACAACTCCTTCGATACGAAGTGCCCTGGTCTAAACAACAACAACAACAAAAAATAATACATTATACCCACATCGATCTTTACCATAAAAATGCCAAGCCTCCAATCACTTCCCACTATTAAAAAGGGCACTAGGCCTTTCGATTTCCAATCGAATGAGCACTTTTGGAAACAACAACGCTTTCTATAATAACCTTACATGCCCCAGGGCATAAATTACAACCCTTACCCTAAGGTCATTCGCAAAGACCTAATTTCCAGAACTTTCTACTACGTTGAACAAAATGACTATCTAAAAATTTTGATTGGATGTGTTGAGAGGGAGGCTAGTTACGCTCCAATAACTTTCGACTATTACAAAGGGCACTAGCCCTCTCAATTTCGAATTGAATGAGCCCCTTTTGAAGTTTTACGACAACTCTATCTATAAAATCTAATATGCCCCCAGGGCATAAACTACAACCTTTGCCCTTTGGGTTCTCGGGGGTTTGTCATCCTTAAATACATAATTTCCAGAACTTTCAACTATGTTGAACAAAATGGCTATCTCTAAACTTTGATTGAATGTTTTTGGGGAAATGGTGGACTAAGAGGGGGGTTAATTACTCTCCACTCCCTTTTGACTATTAAAAAGGGCAAATTTCAGTTTCAATCAAATGAGCCCTTTTTAAAATTTCTATCACAACTTTCGATGTAAACTTTAATGTCTCCAGGGCATAACTTACAACCCTTGCACTGAGGGCTCTGAGGGGGTTATCATCCTAAAAGACCAAATTTCCAGAACTTTCAACTACGTTGAATAAAATGGTTATCTAAAAATTTTGATTGGATGTGTTTGGGAAAAAGGTGGGCGTGAGAGGGGGGAGGGGGGGGGGTAGTTGCCCTCAAATGACTTTCGACTATTAAAAAGGGTACTAGCCCTTTGAATTTCAAATCGAATGAGCCCTTTTTCAAGTTTCTACGACAAAGATTTCATTAAAAACCTTATATGCCCCCAGGGCATAACTATAAATCCTTGCACTGGGGGTTGGGAAAAAGGTGGGGGAGTGTCTGGGGAAAGGGAGTGGGCGTGAGAGGGGGGTCGCTTGCCCTCAAATCACTTTCGACTATTAAAAAGGGTACTAGCCCTTTGAATTTCAAATCAAATGAGCCCTTTTTCAAGTTTTTACGACAAAGATTTCAGTAAAAACCTTATCTCTAGGTGTATCTATGTGTATTATCTCTATGTGTGTCGTCTCTGTGTGTTTTTGTCGTCTGTGTGTGTGTGTGTCGTGTCTGTGTGTTTGTTGTATCTGTGTGTGTCGTCTCTATGTGGTGTGTCATCTTTGGTTTATGTTAGGTTAGTGGGGTCAGTTGCCCTCAAATCACTTTCGACTATGAAAAAGGGTACTAGCCCTTTCAATTTCAAATCGAATGAGCCCTTTTTCAAGTTTCTACGATAAAGATTTCAATAAAAACCTTATATGCCCCCAGGGGCATAACTTATAATCCTTGCTCTGAGGGTTTGGGGGAGTGTCCTTCTCAAAAAATATGTTTTCTATCTGGAAATCAATTACGCTGAACAAAATGGCTATCTCAAAATTTTTATTGGATGTGTATGGGTAAAGGATGGGTGTGGGGGGGGGGGCTAATTGCCCTCCAATCACTTTCGACTATGAAAAAGGGCAGTAGCCCTTTGAAGTTCCAATCGAATGAGCTGTTCTGAAGTTTCTACGACAACACCTTCTTTAAAAACCTTATATGCCCCCCGGGTATAACATAAATCCTTGCTCCTGAGGGTTGTGGGGGAGTGTCCTTCTCAAAAACATGTTTTCTATCTGGAAATCAATACGCTGAACAAAATGGCTATCTCAAAATTTTGATTGATGTGTATGGGGTAAAGGATGGGTGTGGGGGGGGGGGGCTAATTGCCCTCCAATCACTGTCGACTATTAAAAAATTTCAGAACCCTTTGGAATCACTATTCGGATGGTGAATGAGCTGTTCTGAAGTTTCTCACAACACCTTCTTTAAAAACCTGTATGCCCCCCCGGGTATAACTTAAAACCCTTGCCCTGAGGGCTGTGGGGGTGTCCTCCTCAAAAAACATGACTTTCTATCTGGGGAATCACTACTCAAACAAAATGGCTATCTCAAAATTTTGATTGGATGTTTTGGGGAAATGATGGCGCGTGGGTTTGGGGGCTAGTTGCCCTCCAATGACTTCGACTATTGGGGAGTGTCCTCCTCAAAAACATATTTTCTATCTGGAAATAAACTATGCTGAATAATATGGCTATCTCAAAATTTTGATTGGATGTGTTTGGGGGAATGACGTTCGTGGGGGGGGGGAGGGGGGGCTAGTTGCCCTCCAATCACTTTCGATTATTAAAAAAGGCACTAGCCACTCCAATTTCTAATCGAATGAGCCCTTTTCGAAGTTTCAGCTGTGAGGGCTGTGAGGAGGTTGTCATCCTCAAAGACCTAATTTCCAGAACTTAAAACTACGTTGAACAAAATGGCTATCTCAAAATTTTGATTGGATGTGTTCGGGGGAATGATGGGCGTGGGGGGGGGCGTGTTTTGGGGGAATGATGGGCGTGGGGGCGTGTTTGGGGGAATGATGGGCGTGGGGGGGGGGGCTAGTTGCCCTCCAATCATTTTCGACTATTAAAAAGGGTACTAGCCCTTGAATTTCCAATCGAATGAGCCTGTTTTGAAGTTTCTACGACAACGCCTTCTATAAAAAACCTTAATGCCCCCAGGGCATAACTTAAAACCCTTGCCCTGAGGGTTGTGGGGGAGTGTCCTCCTCAAAAACATTTTTTCTATCTGGAAATCAACTACGCTGAACAAAATGGCTATCTCAAAATTTTGATTGGATGTGTTTGGGGGAATGATGGGCGTGGGGGGGGGGGCTAGTTGCCCTCCAATCACTTTCGACTATTAAAAAGGGTACTATCCCTTTGAATTTCCTATCGAATGAGCTGGTTTTAAAGTTTCTACGACAACGCCTTCTATAAAAACCTTATATGCCCCCAGGGCATAACTTAAAACCCTTGCCCTGAGGGTTGTGGGGGAGTGTCCTCCTCAAAAACATATTTTCTATCTGGAAATCAAACTACGCTGAACAAAATGGCTATCTCAAAATTTTGATTGGATGTGTTTGGAGGAATGATGGGCGTGGGGGGGGGGGGGGGGGATAGTTACCCTCCAATCACTTTCGAATATTAAAAAGGGTACTAGCTCTTTGAATTTCCAATTGAATGAGCCTGTTTTGAAGTTTCTACGACAACGCCTTCTATAAAAACCTTTATGCCCCCAGGGCATAACTTAAAACCCTTGCCCTGAGGGTTGTGGGGGAGTGTCCTCCTAAAAAACATATTTTCTATCTGGAAATCAACTACGCTGAACAAAATGGCCATCTCAAAATTTTGATTGGTTGTGTTTGGGGGAATGATGGGCGTGGGGGGGGGCTAGTTGCCCTCCAATCACTTTCGACTATTAAAAAAGACACTAGCCACTTTAATTTCCAATCGAATGAGCCCTTTTCGAAGTTTCTACGACAACTCCTTCGATACGAAGCGCCCGGGTGGAGAAAAAAAAAAACACATTGTGCCCACATCGTTCTTTACTTAGGCAGCGCTAGCGCGCTGCCTATGAAACGGATTATTGGAAAAATATGTCTTGTCGTGTATTCTCAAAGCTTTGCTTGACATTTTAAATATGATTTGCAATCGTATATATAAATAGGCTCAAACCTCAAATTGGCCTGGTTCCAGGCCAATATTTAAAGTGATGAAAGATCAGAGTTTTTTAGAAGAGACCTAAATTTTAGCCAGAGCAGTGACAAATAGGAGTTAATGACCACGGTCTAGCGTTGTTAATAAAAGTGGCAATTATTTTGGGCTGCACTTGCAAATTTTAAAGTTTTTACTTCAAATATACGATTAAGGACGTGTAATTAGCAGAACGCCAAGATTAGTAGATTGAGCTATTTGAAATAGTTAATTGAAATTTATTAGCCGAATAAGCAAATTCATGAACTTCAACCAGTAATTGAAGAAAAAAATTAAATAGGTAAAGAAGCGCATAAAAACGCATCTGCAATTTGGAGTAATGCGCGTAAAAAGCTTGTTATTTAAGCTTAGAAATTCTCAACCTTTTATTTTGGTTCTATGAGTGCTTTTATCAGTAACATAATCGTTGCGATCCCAATATCATAGTAACCTTTTCAAGTCCATGAAATAAATTACACCTGACTAATTAGCAACCTTTGATGCAATACACAGCTGGTATAATCACAAAAAAGGACATTTAAGCTCGCAAGCTATCTTTGTCAGTTATCAACCGCCCGCTTAGTTTCTCTACAATCTCATCTTTTCCTCCTATTTTTCAGTTTTCTCACTTTCTTGTCTGCAACTGCTTCTTTTTTTAATCAGGTATCAAGACATAGCTGCATAACCATATGCCGCTAGTCGCGGCAATTATATTTTTTCAACTTTTAAATTGTTAAAAACCATCTCATACAGCAACTTAAAGTAGGATCTTTTTGAATAACCTCAGCCTACAGATAATTTGCCATGGGAACGGTTTGTCGAACAAAGCTACATTTAAGGTGTTCCTGGAGATGAGCTTCCTACTCTAGGCAGTGATGATGAGCAGCACATTGGCAAGTGGATGTCACCAGCTTAACTCTGCCCAGTATGAGGTTTGTCGGTTCATCACATATTTGCAACTGAATGGACTAATAGCATTAAATATAAAATATCTCACTAAATGTTTTTAGCTATAAAAGAGAGACAGAGCAAAACAGCCAGAGATAGAGAGAGAGAGAGAGAGAAATATTTTTTTTCGGCTAAGAATTGTGGAACGGGGTTAAAATATTTTTTAAATGTCTGTGATTGAATTCAAATTTGCATTCAATATAAAACTACACTAGAAATTTTTTTTTTTTTTTTAATAATATTTAAACCCTACAAGGAAAGAGATAAAAACAAGCACAAAAAACTTCCCAACCTTGAACATCCAACCACTTGCGGACCGTGCTACCTGGGCATACCAAGTTTGTTTGTAAAGGTCCGTCTTGATCACACCAGGATGCAGCACATACACTTTAACATGATGGCCCAAAGATGTCACAAGAGAGTGCAAATAAAAGGAGAATAGAATCTGACCTAATTTAGAATTCCCATAACCAAGAGGACCAGAATAGTGAGATCTGAAAGTTTAAAGCACTAATCAACTCTATGCTTTGTTAGCTGGAAGAAAATAGCCGACACCGCAATAACCTCTACGCTTTCAAGTTACAGTAATAAGTTTAGAGTTTACTGTGCCTTAAAGTTAACTTACCAAGCATAATTAAGTAATAAGATATTTCTACCTAAAGTTTTTATTTAATATTGAGCCCTTAAAAGAGCTGACATCTAAATAGGAAATTCAACATATAAACTCAAATAGAAAAAAAGAGAAGAAGAATCAACTCCCTTAAAGATGCTTTATTAATTACTTTATGGTCACAAGTCGACACGGAGGTATATTTATGGGGTAAAAAAGTTGTCATTACATTAAAACAAAACGATATACGGGAAATCTGTAATTTAAAGTTTAAATACTTTGTGAACAAACGAAGGATCTAAGCAATAAAAAAACATAAGAAATTACACTTTCCAAGTTCTACTATTTATATTCTTATCAATGTCTTTTGCCAAATACAGTCCAGACGAAACAACACCTTGCGGGAGAAAAAAGCGTAAATACAGGATATTTTCTTTTTTTAAAGTTTTAATGTTACTCTTTACTTTCATTTGTAAGAAATATAATTATTTTTTTTCATTTGATTGCAGAAAGGCACAAGCTCAGTTGACTACCAGCTATAAGTATTTTTTCGATGAGTTTTAACAGCAAGACACAGAGACGAAGTCAGCTTTCTTAAAAAAAAAAAACAAAAAAAAAAAAAAAAACAATGCAAGACAGAGTGGTTTTGAATTCCTAGTTTTTAGTCAACTTTGTTGCGATGTAAAGATACAAATTTGGTGTTATGCTGTGATAGCTTATGTCCTATTTATGTTTTCAGGTTGTGGGATCGAAATGACTTCCGTTTTTGAGGAGGGAGGGGGGGGACCTAAGTGCCTAGTCATGAATATATCCACCAGAAGAGGACATTAGATCCAAACCAAACTTTGTGAGAAGTAAGATTTAGACTCATAGGTGAGCCGTTCCACGCTTTTCATCTGATCTTACCTCGTTGAAGAGGGGAAGGGAATTCGACAATTCAAATGTATTTTTCCATCAGCCTAATTAAACAGCAGTCAGATGGAATTTGTTTTTACTGATCGAGTTTACCTAATTCCATAGCGAACATAAAACAGAATATACAAGTTTTTCCTCGACAAACATGGTCAGATGCGTCACTTTACAAGTCCTACAAGAGTTCCTGCAACGCTTCATAGGTCTTGACATCGTAGGCTTAGTTCTACTTGCTGGTGATATTATTTTCTTTTTCCAAAGCAAATATTGTCTTATATAAAAACGACTCCTGTAGGGTTGAGCCCAAAGCTATATTAAATAGCCTATTAAAAAATCACAACTTATAGCAAGGGATTTTATCGGTAATTTTCAGGTGTTTCTTTACTTTAATGAGCCCCATCCCCTGATATCACTGTTCTCTAAATAAAACTGTTACCACTATAACAAAGAATAAATAAATAAATGTATAAAAAAAAATCAGCCAATGAAATCGCAAGGGAATGTTTCGATCACAAAACCTATTTTTCATCGTTTGATTTGCTTTTCGCTTTGTTCGTAAACCCCAAATAATTGCGGCTTTAGGATATAGTCCTCTCGAAGACAAATACAAGGGGACTCAAAAAATTAATTAAAAGGCAAGAGTAAAAGGTTCAAACGAACTGATTGGTGGACTGGAAAATACCTCCAGCAAATGGTTGAGCGGAAAAACCCAAACAGTTATCCTTTGATCATTGACACTTCATTTACTTTTACGGACAGTCATCATCAAGTATTCTTACCACCCGAATCCATTTCAGCAATGATACAAACGACTAAAAACAAGGAATATTGCTCTAACAATTTTGCTAACAGTAAGATTTTCAATCGCGGAGCAAATAAAAAAAGGAAAAAGATTTGGAGTACTTGAGATGTTCAACCTACTCGCTTCAAACGAGTGTTGATGTGATTGTATAAAGCCGTTTTTCAATCACTCTGGAGTGATCTTTAAAAACGACTGCTCAAACGCAACCTTTAACTATAAGATACTATAAAACTTTAGCATAAAGAGCGGGGTATTCAGAAGGGGACGGCAACTAAACCACAAAATCTTTTATGGTGGTTTACGTATACTTCTTATTCCACGTCAATGGCCGTTGTTTTGGAGCAGTAGTTCGCAAAGAACTGAGACAAAAAGTCCAACTTTTTCGCAAAAATTGGGGGTTCAGAATGAAGCAGCACAGCATACCTCATACTAAGGCCGTATCCAAGTAGGAGGAGGGGTCGTACTCTGGAGTCCCAATTTAGCAAAGAAGCTCAAGCGAATTAGAAGAGAAAACCCAAAGTTGTAAAACTAAGAAAAAAGAAGCTGAATAAAAAAGCCATGAAATAAGAAATATAATAAAATAAGAAATATAATATAAAATAAAAATAAAATAAGAAATAAGAATAAAAAAGCCATGAACCAGAATGTCCAAACAAAACTATCTTTTCAGCAGATAATAACAAAACTAAACGAAAATAACATGCACTACATACAAACCAACAACCACCTACATTAAGCTAAATGTTGACCTCACCTTAATCAAGGCAATAAGCCAAATCAAAAACAAAAAGAGGAAAAGGCGTTAAACTTTATAGAAGACTAGAAAACTGGGAAAAAAACTTCTAGTTTTTCAATTAGTATTTGCAGCCTGTTCTTTGTAAACACGAGTTTCCGTTTTTAGATTACTGAGATACGCTAAAAGCAACTTAAATATAAATAGCTAATATCCACAAGTTTTTAAAAGTTAGAAAGCAACTCAAGAACTTAGTTATCTCGAGAACGAAATTGAAGATGAGAAAACCGACAGGACAAATCGATTGAGCTCGTTTCAGGAAGGGGGTTATAAATCGCGGTTCATTAAAAACATGTCACAAAACGCCTTTAACTTGTCACAGTCGATTTAGCAGTCTGATTCAAAACAAGTGTGTAGCCCGGAATACCAAACTCAAGATCGGGTCTTGTTCTCTTTCACAACCCCCCGTTACCTCATTGTTGTTGTTTACTGATAAAGAAAAGTGTCAAAGATTCCTTATGTTTAAAGCCGTACTCCAGATTCGGAAAGATACATATCTCATTTTTCGCGATATTCATGGCCTTGTTGCTTTCTTTATGCGTGGGCTATCTCATAAAAAAAAAAATAATAATAATAATAACAGCTGTGTTATCTTAGGAGTAGTTAGTAAAATGGAAAACAAAATATTTGGCTCATTAAAACTAGCACAACTGTAAAGTTTAGACGCACCTTAAACATGAAATTAGAAGTTAGAACCATGAATCTTGCATACCAAGCTTGATCATACAAATTTGTTTTAATGAATCCAGGATGCACTGCATACACATTAACATTGCCTTGTCTTTGAGATATTAGCTTGTTTAAGCAGAAGGTAAACAAAACCTGAGCAAGCTTTGACTGACCGTATCCAATTGGTGCTGTATATACCTTCCTAAAATTCCAAAATTTCGTCAATTTATTGTCAGTGTGAGATTACTCCCATAATGTTTTCTTTTCAACTGCGTGTTCAAAATGTCATAAGTAATACTATTTTATGAAATCAAACGATTAAACGTAAATAAACAATTTCTTCCTTCCATAGTTACAATAGAACAAATTGTGCTTTGTGGTTGTTCAGTTTTTTTCGGAATTGACTGACATTAGTAATACTTAATTATTTTTTATTATATCCTCGCTTTTTATTAATTCATATATTTTATCTATTTTTTTATTGCAATTCATAAAGATGTATCGATTATATGTATTATATATATATAATATATATATATATATATATATATATATATAATATATATATATTATATATATATATATATATATATATATATATATATATATATATATATATATATATATATATATATATATATATATATATATATATATATATATATATATATATATATATATATATATATATATATAATGGTTTAATGGTTTATTAAACCAAAATAATAATGGTTTAATATTTTGAACTGCTGCGTCATTAAATAAATTTTATTCTTGGTGTTCAGTGTAATCCAATTTCGGCGCTTTAAAGTATTTAAAATTATCACTTTTCCATTTAGGTTACATTGGGTTAGACTTCGTTAGCTTAAGCTGATTAAAATATGAATTAAAACGCTGAGAAAAGGCTTGGAATCAAGGCCGTATCTAGAGGGGATTAGGGTGTTTGATCCCCCCTGGAAATGTTTGTCTGATTCGTAAAAACGTAACAAAAATGGACATAAAGAAATTTTGTATGCGTTTTTTGAGGTTTTTTTGTGTAAAAAAAAAACAAATTTTTTTTAGTAAAACCCCCTCAGAAAAAAATCCTGGGTAAGGCCTTGCTTGGAATCCTAATAAAATCAATGCAACTTGTAATTGAGAAAAACGTACAAGACAGATAAATTTGAAGCCCTTTGTTTTTGACCATATTTGCCGAAATATTCAAGTGTATGAATCAATATACTTTAAATTGGACTACCGTTAAATCTTAACGCAATTTAGACTGTAAGTGATGATCCAAACAGTGGATGCAAGAGCACCATCTATTTCAAAACAGAGATAACTTATTTATTAGTACAAAGGTAACTTGCATAATTACAAATACTTTATTCTTTTCCAATACCATTTCTGGTATTTTACCAATTAGGCCTTTTAAGGAAGATTTATTCACTGTTTTATTTTCATTTGCTTTTTGTAGAAACTAATTACCAAATAAAGAAAAATTGCCACATTTAGAGAAGTTTTATAAACAATGGAAGAAGAAACGTGAATAACATAAACAGATCTTCGGAGGGGGAGAGATAGAGTCTTCTATAAATATGAATGTATGTCCAAATCAGAACTCCAAAACAAGTAACGTCAATGTATTATGCCACAAAATTGACATTGTCACATTGCACTAAAAAAGTTTAGCAACCATTATCTGACACGTAAAAATCAAACAAAAAGAACCCATGGAGAATAATTCTTATGATTCAAATAGTAAAGAATTTCTTTATTTATTCCAGTATTAGGGTAAGGCACCGATTTTGAGACGGGTAAATTTTAACCTCCTTCATGTCACAAAATATGTCTCTTAAGAGTCAAATTATTCATAAAACACCCATGCCGCAGCTACTTTTGTTTTGCAGGTATCCAGTGAGACAGTCTGATTCTCTTGAATTTTTTCAACTAGACCCAAAAAATCCAAGTTAATTAGCTTCTTACGTTGTCCTTTTACGATAAAGGATCCCAAAAGATCAATGGCAGTGGCGTAATTTTGTCAGATTCCTGAGGGGGTTGGGGGGAGGGCAAAGTTGGAGCCAACTTTCCCAAATCAAGCGAAAATGACAATGAAAATTGAAAAATAAGACATATAGTACCATAAAGGTAAAAACATACAAGAAAAATTGACCCGTTTCTGTGGATGCTTGAATTATGCAGGCTTATCTTAGTTTTGACAAGATTTTTTTTAAGAGACTAAATTTCAGCTGGGGGGGGACTGGGGTCTGAATGAGTGTGTGTGTGGGGGGGGGGGGCGGCAAAGCCGGGTCTAAGAGGGGCTGTTGCCTAATTAAATTACTACCCTATGCTTTAGGCAATAAAGGATATCTTTATTCTTTACTTAACCAATGAGAATAAAAATTCCGGGCGCTTAAATATGAACTAGGAAGGAATTAAATAATAGATCTAGAAGGATTACGATTTAACCAGCTCAGTAGATGTACAATGAAAGAGAAGCTTAGATGCCATGTCCTCCATATGGTCAAAGATTGTATGTCTAGAGCACTACTGCTAAAACTGATGAGTTATTGCGACACCAAGCCGCTGAGGCCAACACAACTCTTCCATCTCCCTTATTTATTCACCCCCTTGTGATTTATCACTATTTCAGTGGTTCTTTTTATCGCCTAGTATTTTTTTTAGCTTTTTAGGAAAACAATTCATAGCCACTTCATAATAGTCTAAGAAGAATATTTGTAGCCAACATTTTGCAAGCAGCCCCTAACCCCCCTGGATACGGCCTTGGTAAGTATCAACTAGATTTGCAAATTAATTAGTACTAACAGGAAGTAGAATTATCCATTCCACGGTGCAATCTTTTTTCCGGAAGCTTAATCACCGTAAATTTAGGGGCATGGCTCCTCTCCATACCCGCTCTTTTCAGAGTTTTACTCTTTAGTCTCTCACATCAAGTTCTCACTTTCCTTAAACCTTTTCTCATGACTTTTCCCCACCCGTTTGAGGGCGTCCTAATTTTCATTTGGCCCCCGTAAGACATGACCTAACCATCTTAACCTGCCTTTGATAGCTCTAGAAATTTGAATGGAACCACTTTTTCGTAAACCTTAGTCTTTGATATCCTCTGGAAAATATCTAGCATATATCTCTTCTACCCTTGAAAGTCCCTACATTTCAGAGCATTATTTGACTACTATCGTTAAGGTGGCCTCTAGTATTCCACTCTCAGTTCTAAGACGCATCTTATTATTCTTTCTAACTTTCTCAAGCTGCAAAAAAAAACATCCACCACCTTGGCTAATTTTGTGGTACTGAACTGTAAGTAGTGAACAGCCCATTCCAGTAGTAACTAAATCTCTAAAATAAGGAGCTTCAGAAAAAAATATATACATCAGAGGAATTTGCTGTTTATGGTGCTTCCAAATATGTAAAATTAATGAAGTTTAATGTTACCAATCAAAATTTTCACACAAGACAGTTTATATAATTTAAAAAAAGGTAGAGAACACCCTCCAACAAAAGGCAATCTTGATGAAAATTACAGAATCAAATTCAACATGTCCATGACCATGATACAGAAAGTTTCAAAACCGAAAACTATATGCAAAAACCTATAACTTCGAATTTTTTTCTGAGATTCAAACAAAAACTGAGAACTCTATTGTCATTTTACGCAGCAACAGAGGTCGTGTAACGGCAGAGTGCCGAGTTCTACCGTTTTGAAACACAAGACAACAATTATGGTGCAACTGAGATACCCGATCACTTCTGAAGTATCAAAATACTGTTTAGTCACTTTCCAGCACAGAGCCGGTACTGCCACATCGTGGCGTATTCGTCCCTAAGCATACATACAATTTATATAAAAAAGACCGGTTATTATATAGAACGTTTAAAAAAATAAAACTTTAGGCCAAAAATGTTCAACTATTCGTGAAAGGTTCTTCAGATCCAAATGAAGCGTGACTTTAATTTCTATATTTCCTTCATTTAGAAGAAACAGTTTGGTCAAAGCATGCGATATTGATATTGACGGGTGATAGCTACCCTCTTGTTGCAAGTATGAGTACGAGTTAAGAAGATACAGAGAAGGATCAATTTGATGATTAAGATAAAATAAAGAACACAGACAATGAGCCGTGAAAAGAATAGAAGGTCACCAGAAAAAAAACTAAGAAAAACATATTTAATTATTCCCCAAAGTTATCAAAAAAAAAAACCTGTAGCATAACATAACAGACATTTACCAATCTATTAAAATGTCCTGCGTCTTAAAAAAAACACTGACAACCACGCAAACACTGACTTTACATTGGTATTATAAAGAAAAATTCTAGACACAAGACAACAGTTACAAGCAAGCAAAAGCACACGATAATGTATAAAAGGCCAAGAAAGAAAGAAGAAACAATTGGGTATACTCTAAGGCAGGGGTGGCCAACCCGCAGCCCGCCGTTAACATTTTTGCGGCCCGCGAGATTCATCACACTTTTATATTTGGCGCCCTCATGATGGGCGCACATCTTGAAACATCACAGATTCGATGTTTCAATCTTAACAATGTTGTTTATCGTAGTACCATATTACTACAAGCGTAATACTGGAGTTACATATGGAGTTTAAATGGGTTGCAAATATGCATTCCATAATCGTGATACACGTAGACGAAATGTGTAAAAAGTGTAAAATATTCCTATTTATTCACATTTATTTATATACTTAACATAATTCCATCTGTTAAAAGCTGCATAATGCATTTTTAAGTGTAATATATGGTACTTTTTACACAGCTTTTGCATTTGCATGACCGCCATTTTTCCGCATTTTATTTAACTCCACCGCGTCCTAATGGCTGGCGACCTTGATTTTTCATCGCTGACTCTTAACATAAGTGACGTAGTGATCAGCCTTAGATACGAAGTTGATTGTTGATAGCAGAGTAGACTCTCAGTTTCAAGTAAAAATTTCCTTTTTGATTTTGTCTGGGGCGCTGTGATTGCAGGATAATTATTACAACATATTTAACACATCAGCCAGATAATAATTTCTATTAAATTAAAATGACCTATTAAAAATTAAATTTAGACATTTTTCATATCTCTCGTATTTCCAGTATGAGTGCAAAGAAAAGAAAACTAGTGGACACACATAGAAAGTATAGCGAGGAATGGGAAGAAAAGTACTTTTTCATAGTTCAAAATATAAAATTACTGTGTTTAATTTGTCGGGAGACCGTTGCTGCATTTAGGAATAATATGTTAAAAGACATTATGAAGCAAAATATTCAGATTATTTGAAATTCGATAAAGAAGTGCAACAATCGAAGCTTCGGGAGTTTAAGTGACAATCAAAGCTCAACAGAAAATTTTTGGTGCAGAATTACAGAAACCTTCCAAAGTTGCTAAAAGAAAGCTATTCTGTTTCATTTTTGAATAAAAAAAGAGAACATCTCAGATGTTGAGTTTGTGAAAGAATGTATAGAAGCTGTCACCAAGGACATTTTGCCTGATAAAAGTAAAACTGTTTTCAAACCTAAGCTTATCACGACAAACAGTGTGTCGTCGAACTAATGACATTTCAAATGACATTATCTTAAAACTGGGCGACAGAATTCAAGATTATAAATTTTGTTCCTTGGCTTTCAGACTCGGCTCAGCTCGTAGTGATCCTTTGTGGAGGGAATGAATCATTTGAAGTAACTGAAGAAATGTTAAATTTGACAAGTTTAAAAAGTACAACAACAGGAGAAGGTATTTTCCTTGCTGTTGAAAATTGTTTAAGCGAAAACAACTTGGATTTGGAATAGTTTCTGGAATATCAACGGATGGAGCACCTGCCATGACAGGTAAAGAAAATGGAGCTATAAAATTATTAATTGATAAAATAGATTCCAGCAACAAAAGTAGTAAACGCTCCAAAAGAGAGGAATTGTAATCCACTGTTTGATTCATCAGCAAAATTTATGCACCCAAGTATTATCAATGGATCAACTAATGCAAGTAGTTATAAAAACAGTGAATTACATTTGCTCCCATGCACTTGCGCATCGACAATTTTAGGAGTTTCTGAAAGAATTAAATTCTGAATACGGTGACATTGTGTACTTCAGCCGATTCAGATAATTAAGTCGTGGAAGATGTTTACAGCGATTTTATCAGTTACGAGAAGATATTGATTTATTTATGAATGACAAACAAAGGTCTGTGCCAGAATTAAGAAATGATGAGTGGTTATGGATTTATGCTTTTTAGTGGATATTGTCAATGAATTAAATATATCATTGCAAGGAAAAGATAACCTCATAGTCGATACGTTTAATCACATCAGAGCAATTTCAGAAGTTGTTGTCATTTGAATCACAATTGAAAACTAATAATGCTAACCACTTTCCATTCTTGAAAGAATTTAAGAAATCAAAATGTAAAAATTATATCAAATATGCGAAAGAAATAAGAGAACTTGCAAATGCTTTTGAAAGCTGATTCAATAATTTAGAGTTGGATAAATACACCATAATTTTTTAAATATATTCATTTCCTTTTCATATTGAAATTGAGTCTGTCACAGAATGTTTCCAAATGGACCTGATTGACATACAGTGCAATAATGAATTAAAACGCATGTTTGAAAATTCAGAATCAAAAATATATTTTTTTTTATCATTTACGTCGCAAAAAAAAATTCCCCAATTTAATAAATGTGGCACAAAAAGTTGTTGGCGCTTTTGGTTCGTTTTTGTTCAAAAATGAAATTGACCAAGCACAAAATACGCTCAAACATAACGGACGCTAACCTGTAACACCAATTACGATGTGCATATACCCAAATTGAGATCGACTTGCAAAAGCTAAGTGAAAAAACAAATACCACAGTAGTGAAATAATTTTTTTTTCATATTTTATTTGGTTAGTTTTTTCATTTTAGTATTATATATTTTTCACAATGCGCATTTAGTATCAATATTATTATTATATTATCTGTGTTTATATGTAAAAAAAAAAATAGTAAACATAATCAATAAAAATCATTAATTTTCAATTTATCACTCCAAAAAATATCCATAATGAGGCGAAATCTAATATGGGAATATATAATTTCATATGCGGCCCGCCGAGTTATGATGCATTTCTAGAGTGACCTACAAGATCACTTGGGTTGGCCACCCCTGCTCTAAGCTATGACTTTTTATTTTCTGAAAAAAAAAAAAAAAAAAATCACTTGCTCAGTCGTCCAGAACCAAAATATATAACCTGCAACAAATACGTTTTGAGCAATTGTCGCTGGGGCCTATGGGGTATGGAGTTACACGGGTATTTTCCAGAACTGATCATCATTTGTAATTACTATTGTTCCAAGACAACGGACACCAAAAACTGCAAGGCAATTTTCATTACTATAAGCCCAGAACGGACTTCGATGTTAGCCCCTTTTATGCATTATAAGCATTTTAGGAAGTAAATTTGCTTTTATCTGTCATTTTAGGCTGAAAATAATTAAGGATTATTAATGATAATAGGGTTCTGGAACACATCAATAGAAAATTATAATAAACATTGCGTTTAAAACATAAATAAATAAAAGAAGACATCTAGTGATAATTCCAAGATTCTTATATTGCTATACTACAGCAGTGAGTAGAATTATATTGGAAACCCTGATAGAATTAAGATTTACCATGAGCAGAATGTACATGCCCTACGCTAAATAAACGAGACAGAGGAGGGAAAGGGCTAGTCCCTAGCCCAACCTTCCAGAGTATGCCTTTGACTGAACTATCTCAACATATTTCACGGCCTGTGCTTGGCGGCAACCGTAAAAATAAAACAAAATCTGTACTTTACACCAACATTCCAGATTTGACAATTTATATTACCGGGTTCAACTCTCTTGCTTGTAAAGATTCACACCCATCCCTCCATCCTGAATATAGGTATAAAAATCCTCTAAGGTAATTTTGCGGAAAACGCCTTAAACACAGCATATTCCCTTAGTGTTTACAGTGGAACAAAAAGAAATACCTTTAGAGGTTAATAACTTACTGAAGTTGTAGATCATCCAATTCAATACATCCAACTTTGTGCGCTGATGATGAGATATTGACAATTCTTGCAGCTCTTCCGGGTTTTCCGCTTTCAATCAGCTTTGGTAGAAGCAAATGTGTTAGAAGAAAATGACCAAGATAATTCACAGCAAAATGCTGTTCAAATCCGTCACTCGTTAAAGAGTGAGGAACGAACATAACACCGGCTAAAAAATATTTCATAAGTTTCATGCAAAAAAAAAAGATAAAAAAAATCGGCAAGCTTAACAGTGGCCAGAAAGTGAGCAGACATTACTCTAGTCCTCCTTAAAAAACAAAAATTATACAAAAGCGGAAAACTTGTAACATTTGGAAAAATGACACTCTCCCCCCCCCCCCCCCCCACCCCTTCCGACCCTAGAAATATTTACGGGAATTCTTAACTGAATCTCTTCCAAAAATAAGATGAGATTCATTCAATACGTTCCATCACTTTCCATATTGCTGTAATGTATGACATTTAATCTTCATACCTGTTTTTGACAAAGTTGCCTTATCAACAACATCACATTACTATCCCAAGCTTTTAGTTTGAACAACACTATTTAATATATATTGGAAAGAACTCTGCGTAGGAATGAGATTTTATTTTATTTCAGCGTCTTATGGTAACACTTCAGTAGCCAGAATCTAACAAAAAAAGAACAACACCCTTTATAAACACAAATTCCTTTCAGAGATGAAATTATCTTTTTAACATAGTTCCTTAAATGCACAGGGAAAATTCAGCTCTACAGCACCTTTAGTGCATATGCCATTAGAAGATAAAATTTACCGAGAGCTCCGAAGAACCTTGAATCTTTTTTTCACTATTACTACTCCTAACAACTCACTCAAGCTACCTGAGGATAACACAGCCGCGCACACTGCCCCTTCAACCCAATCTAATCAATGTCCGTATCCATCCTATCAAGTTATGATGTCCTTTAAATCCTTCCTTATGAACTCTCTTCCTAAACCATTCGGGCATGAACTCCTTTTCATTTGGTCCCAGATCCCTTTTCATTAATTTAAGTCCTGGACAATGAATTCATCTTTTTAATTGCTGGTACTTGAAACATAAGTAAAATTCGGCTTTACCACACCTCTAGTTATGTGTAGTAGTTAGGGGTTTAAATTTACCGAAATCCCCCAAAAAATCTACCTCGTCCCATTATTAGTATCATTTTAATCTATTTTCCATTAAGTTACACCCTCCATTATTTTTTTACCTATAGACTAATTTCCATACAAATTTACAATCTGAATTAATTTAAATAATTTGTTACAACATTTACATCAAGTTAACTGGCTGGAGTGGGGTCTGGTGCACTCCCACTTTACTGGAAAATTCTCCCCATATGTGAGATTGAGCAGCCCAAGCAAATTTCAGACAAATAAAAAGAATGAAGAAAAGAAGATATTTTGGACCATTCTACCTGAATTCTTAAATATATGCAGAATATTGGTGTAGAACCAAATAGTTCTTGATAACGAACTGTAAGTAGGGAGCGACGGGGGCAAATAGTAACTAAAACTCTAAAAACAGGACTTCTGATAACAATTAATAAACCAAGAAAATTGGATTTTTATACTGAAATATATGATGTAAAATCAATGAAAGAAAATCTCTTTCAGCCCGTAAAGAACAGAAATGAAGTTATTTTAATAGCAAAATCACACAATATGAATCGGTAAAAATTACCAGCCAGGCGGTAAAATCCATTGCCCCCCCCCCCCAAAAAAAAAAAAAAATTGGCTGGTAAAACCTATGGTCTGCAGCAGACCAAGCCCATTGCCCAGTAATTACTTGTACTTCTTAGTCCCAGCCTGGTATCTTTGCGCACTTTCATCATAGGGCAACTCTTCTACAGTTGCCACTAATCTCATATTTTAAAATCATTTCATTAAATTTTATCTTACTTGGCTATGATAACTCAGCCCCCCAAAACGCAAAAACAGGATCAAAACAAATGAAAACATAAAAATAAATACTATATAATGCCTGTATTTTGGAATATAGGTAGAATATTCCATTTCTTCTTTTCTTCATTATTCCATATTTGTCATACTTTCTTTTTGGCCGCTCAATTCTGCATGGGAAATTTTCTATGGGGACGGGGAAAGAAACACGCATAGCACCCGCAGCAGTATTCTTCAGTTTGTTGGTTGTACTAGACTCACCGGAATTAAGTATATCAGCAATGCCAGAAAGCGGCTCAGCATTAACTTCCGTTTAGCTAGTTGCATTTAACTTGTTTTGTATACAAAAATGTATGCTATTCACATTTATTACCAAGAATAAATGAAAGAAGAAAGTAAAACAACAAAAGCATTTCGACAAAGAAATGACTTTTCTTTTGCAACTGATTTGTTGTACTATACATTTTCAATAAACACGACGTTTTGGCTATTCCAGGTGAACCTTAAGCGCCAGCTGTAAAAGTACGTAGGCCTACAAGTCAGGAAGATGTACCATGCATTGTGATGAATAATATTGTAGATGAAGTTCAAGTGAAGTTGGCAAATCTACAAGATGCATAGATGATCAAATTGTTACATTAGATTGTTAAATTTTATTATGACTGGTAGGTTGGGTAGGGGAGGAAGAGGAGCTGGAGAGGTAAGGGTGGGCTGGGAAGGTAAGGTTGGAAGGGCAGGGTGGGGGAGGGGAGAGGGAGTTGAGCATTATGAGTGATGGAGATTGGATTTGTTATTTTTAATTTTTCTTTTTTATTTTATTTATCTATTATTATTTTTAATTCAGTTATTTATTTATCTATCTATTTTTTTTCATATATATAGGTTATAGTTTATCTATTTTTGGTTTATTTATAATAGTTTTAATTAAATAGTTGAGGTTTATGTAAATAGTTGAGTTAATAGGTAAGTAGTTAAGTGGACTTTCGAGCGATCGCAAACCTTCATAGGTTTTCTCCAGCGTGTAAGTGTTGTTTAATTTATTTATGTGGATTAATAAACTTATGAACTTATACATAGAAACATCCATATCTGAACGTGGGGCAGGGGGTCTACGAGATTAATCCAAAGGACCCTCCCTTCTGTGGGAAAATCAAATAAAAAGCAAGTTTTTTCATCTGAAAATAAGGAGTAACATTAAAACTTTAACAGCAGAAATTATTGCGTATATGAGGAGGGTCACCCCCTCGTCAATACCTCGCTCTTTACGCTAAAGTTTAAATTTTTTTTCCAGTCCTTCAAGAATGAATCACAAAGGCCGTTTAATTGAAATAAAAAGCTCTTTTAAAAGTACTAAAAAAAACTTTTGCGTAAAGAGCGAGGTATTGACGAGGGGACGACCCCCTCATATACGCAATAATTTCTGCTCTTATTTAGTTTTAATGTTGCTCCTTACTTTCAGTTGTAAAAACTTGTTTTTTTTTTTATTTAATTTCTGACTGTTTTTTAAATAATGCTGGGAAATCCGGCTCCCTCTCCAGGGAAAACGTCTTTTCCCCATGAAAAAAAAAATCCTCCCACGTACCCTCCCCCCTCCCCCTCCACCAGAAAATCCCCCTGAAAACGTCTGTATGCTTCCTAATAAACAATGTTACATGTAAACAATGGGCAAAGTTCATAAATTGAATCCCTTCCCCTGAGGATTGTGGGGGATTATGTTATCCTTAAAGACATAGTTATTAGGTTTTTCGACAGTGTTGAAAAAATGGCTATCTCAAAATTTTGATCAGGTGACTTTGGGAAGAAAATGAGGGTGGGAGGGGAGCTAGCTGCCCTCCAATATTTTTGGTCACTTAAAAAGGGTACTAGAACTTTTGATTTCCGACCAAATGAGCCCTCTCCCGATCTTCTACGATCACTGGTTCGATACGATCACTCTGCTTGAAAAGGGTAGCCCAAAGATGAATCATTTTATATTTCAGCTCCGTCTCTTCCCGAGAAAATAATTGAGCCCCACTCCCCCAAGGATCGAGCCTGTGGGAAACTGTGGGAACTAGCCCAGCCATAAACGAATACAAATTATTTAAAATCAATAAATGTACCCCCCCCCCCGGCAAAATATGGGAAGAGGCTGATTCTTTTCACTTGTCTGCTATTTTCAATTATTTTTCTATTCCTTTGTGAAAAAAAAAAAAAAATTAATATAGATAATAAAGACTAAAAATCAAAAATTTTGAAAAAACAAATGAACCAGTGAATGAATAGAATATAAATCATATAATACTGAAAAATTTCATAGTCACGAAATAAAATATAATAGACTAAAAATCACGAGACTAATTTTGAAAAAAAAAACAAAATGAATGATATTGTCATGTCATTTTTTTTTAGTTCAGAAAAAATCACAAAGGCTAAACTAAACTCTAGCAGAAAAAAACGTTTGTTTCATGCAATATCTTTTTGTGAAACTATAAAAAAAAATTCATGCAATATCTTTTTGTGAAAAAAAGAGCCCAAAGTCCAGTTGAAACTTAGATACACTTAATCCCCCACACCTCCTACTTCAATAGAACATAAACTGGATTCTGCACGTAAATATATATTCTGGTGCCAAAAACAAAAATACTTAAATTTTCCTTTTATGAGAAGTCATTCTCAAATAAAAGCTTTGCTGCCATGCAGAAAAAAAATACTAATTCCCCATCAACAGAGAAACATAACTTTATAAAACTAAGATCTCGAAAGACAATTACCATTGTGACCTATAGGTCAACTAACACATTTCAGTTTCCAATTAAGACAAGATATAAAGCAAAAAAAATAAAATTGGGGACAACTTCAAAATTCAGGATGCAAAAATAATCACAAAATCCAGCAAGGCAATTTAAATTATCAAATTTGGCCTTTCTTTTAGAACGCTTCTATTTTGTGATACATACTTCTCATAATTTTCAAGCCATTTTCAGTTTTTTGTTTGTTTTAATACACAAAAAAAACGGATATTATACCACATTGTGCTCAGAATAAACAGTTTTAATTAAAAGAAGCTGTTTTAAACTAATCCAACCAACCATAAAAATCTTATACTATACCATTATTGACTAGTATGCTAATAGGAACGTTCTTTTCCAAAATATTGGCAGCGAATTGTCGAACGGACTTCATATTTCCAGTGTCCAGTTCAATCCATTCTACTTTTTCTTCAGGGACGTTTTTCTCTTTCAGATTTTCGCTCAAAATATCTCTACTTTTACCATCACGGCAACCTGGAAAGAAGGACCAAAAAATATACAAAAATAAAGATCCTGTTCTTGAAGTCTTTTTTTTTTACAAAACTGTATTATGAGTTTTTAAACCATAAAGACCAAGTCTTTGTATCGTTATTAACTGGTTTAATTTTTTTATGAATTCTGCTAGTTTTAACTGATTTAATCTTATTGACATGTTAACTTTTTTTGTGATAAATATTATCATATTTCTTTTGCTATGTTTTGTTTTTAAGTTTAACTTTGAAGTACAAATTTGGCCGATCTTGGTTTGTGGTAGCCATTTGTTGGAAATAAATCTAATCTCATGTGAAATTCTTTCCAGTATCTTACGCCAAAAATTAAGTACTAAAATAAAAGTCCTGACAGGAGTTCCAAAATACATTAGAATGTAAATATAAAGTCATCTAGCATACTTTGGGATTGGGTGGCAAAATTAAAAGCAGTAAACAACATAAGGCAGATCAGTGTCCCTGCTTAACACACCTGCATTATAAGTAGTATGTGCTTGGACAGAATTTTAAAATTGGAGAAGGGAGGCGGCAGTAGAGAACTCTTTAAAATTTCTCTCAAAGAAAGTTTTTTTTTTGTTTTTTCTTTAAGCTTTAAGCAAAAACTCAAACTGTCAAGAGGTCTTCACAAAACTTTGTTAATATAAAGAAGCAACTTACCTACAATTACTTTTAAGCCGTGCAAAGTTCAAAGCAGTTAACATCATAAGGTAGATCAGTGTGCTGCTTGACACATCTGCATTATAAGCAGTATGTGCTTGGACAGAATTTTAAAATTGGAGGAGGGAGGCGGCAGTAGAAAGCTCTTTAAAATTTGTCTCAAAGAGTTGTTTTTTCTTGAAGACAGAAGTGGTCCCTTACCTAGTTACACCGACACCATGTATTTAAATATGCGTTCCTCTATTCAGGATAAGTCCTGGTTTCCTAGGTGGAAGTCCCTCAGTCTTTAATTATAAGTAGTTTCATTATAAGTTTTTGACTTTACATCAATTTTTCATAGGAAATAAACGAAAAATTGTGTTTTGTTTTAGCGAATAATTCATACCGAAAATCATTTTAACGAAGATTCGATTTTCATAGCGAATAATTTGTTTTCATAAATGAAAAAAAAATATTTCGTGACATAATTTCCTATCACCAGGTAGCCTACTTATCAAAACTTTCAATTTATGGCTTGAAAGTCATAAAACTGTCTTAATCAATTATTATTTACGAATGCCCGAGAAAGGGCATTCGTAGATAATATCCAAAGCCCAAGAAAGTCCTACATATCCAAAGCCCAAGAAAGGGTTTTAACCCCCCCCCCTAAAAAAAAAAATTCCGACTCGTAAAAACGTAATAAAAACGAGCATAAACAAATTTTTGATGCGGTTTTTTAAGGTTTTTTTTTTTTTTTTTTTAAGTTTTTTTTTGTAACACCCCCCCCCCAAAAAAAAAAAATAAATTAGGTAACTAAAAAAGAGACCCTCCATATTCCAATTAAAATTTGAGGAGGGAGGCGGCAGTAGAAAGCTCTTTCAAACTTGTATCAAAGAAAGTTTGTTTTTTTCTTGAAGACAGAAGTGGTCCTTTACCCTAGTTACACTGACACCTTGTATTTAAACATGCGTTCCTCTATTCAGGACACAGTTTATATAATTATCCAGTAAGCTTATCGCAGATCATGTCTGGTCTTCGTTCTCGGTGCGAACAAAAAGCTCCTCCCACTTCTTCGTGCAGTTATGGATCAGTGTGTTTGCGTCTATCAATGAGAAATGGTTACTAAGTGCATTATTCGTAATAGCGGGTTTCCACTTGTTTCCGACTGTTTCGCGTCTGACTTGTCTACCCGTGAAAAGATCTGATGCCGCCTATTTTTCTACGTTCTCTGGAGCACTCGCCCCCCGGTCCGGGTTTTTATAATGGGTGAGATAGGGAATGATCATTCTGGATAATTATATAAACTGTGATTCAGGATAAGTCCTGGGTTCCTAGGTGGAAGTACATCAGTCTTCAATTTTAAAAAGGCTACAGAACCAAAAAGACTTTTCAAAGAAAAAGCAACAGTCTATTTTGGTATTGTTAACATATAAATTCAAGCTTTATTAAGATAATAAAGAGTTAAACAAAGTTGAATACTCTGTACAACAAGCACACAGGCCTATGCATATTTAAACTAAGTAGTTATCATCAAAAATGGCTTGTTCAGAAATTCATGTTCTGTGCCCAGAGAAAATTGGAATCTGAACAATTCACTGTTTTTGTCTAATGCGGGGCTCCAACGAAGTCAATAAAGTTGATAAAGCTGTCCACAAAGTTAATAAACCGTTTTACTCGCTCTTTGTTGACTTTATTTCTGTTGGGAAAAAGTTGAACTTTATTTATCTTTTTCAAGAAAGTCTGCAAAGTTCAGCCAATAGCAGATGACTTGTGCAAAACTTTAAAAAAAACACACACGAATAAATGTTTACATATATAATAGTAGTATATTTATTTAAATATTTTGCTTGGTAAAAAAAAATCCTTAGAACTTAGACAAAAAAAAATCATCTAAGCCTTACTTATTAAAGAAAAAATCCTTAAGAAAATCGATTTCTCAGCTCCACGTCTGATTAATTCATTTATTCGCTATGAGAAATTGATGTAAAGTCAAAAAGTTTAAATTCTTGTGGGAGTGGGACAAACTTTATGGTGCACAATTTCATCAAAAACTTTATTAACATTGATGACGCCATGGAATCCCTGCATAAGTGTGCACAGATAGTCCATTAATTATTTATATTATTTCCTTCACTTGGCTGCTACAACATCCATTTACTTAGGTAACTAAATTTAATCTTAAATTAATTGATTCAAGAATCAATTTAATATGAAGATATTTAACGTTATATTTCAGCTTAATTTTTATTTTGATTTTATCAAAGGATCATTTATGTTTCATCCTCTAATTTTATAGTAATTGCTAACGAAATTACAGGTGTTTATTTTGTTGATAGTTGGTGCATATGAAGCAAGTTAGTGTCTTTTGGACTGTGTGCTTTATTAAGGTAGCTCCAGGATTTGACATGAAATCTAAGTCTGAATCTTGTCTTTTTATTTTAGTTAAGCCCTGAACCTTAGAGAGTATTTCATGCCTCGAAAACAGGGAAAAAGTGGATGTATAAACATAGAAATTTCTTCTTGGATTTTTCAAAATTTGAATCCTTACTAAAATATTCCTAGGTATTC
The DNA here is from genome assembly GCA_027921565.1 of Artemia sinica. Lineage (NCBI taxonomy): Eukaryota > Metazoa > Arthropoda > Branchiopoda > Anostraca > Artemiidae > Artemia > Artemia sinica. Next base: position 240,413 of record JAPEVW010000203.1, on the reverse strand, counting down.
TACTATGCATTGTTTTCCCTTGCTCTCTCGTCTTGTGTTATCTCCATCTTTCACTTGTCACTGTTTTCTTTCAATCTGCTATTTTTTCAAAATACCTTAATCAAAGTATTTTTAGCTGTGCAATATTTATCTCAATTCCTTGTCTCCTTCCAGCATCCTTTTTCAATTTCACGCTAGCGATTAACATTTTTAGGAAAAGAACTTCAAGCATATATTCACCAACAATGCCCATTGTTCCTTATTTTTAATCTTTTAATATTATTGTTTCATCTTTAAGCAAAAACTCAAAGTGTCAATAGGTCTTCTCAAAACTTTTTTAATATAAAAAAGCAACTTACCTACAATTACTTTTAAGCCGTGTTCAACAAGTCGCTTCACAGTTTCAAAACCAATACCCCTATTACCTCCTGTGACAATAGCGACTCCTTCAGTGTATTCATTAAGTCCTAGAACACAGAGAAATAATGAGATAATAAAAACTGACAAAGAAAGAAATTGTAGAGGTACAAAAAAAGGAAGAAAATGACTAAATAGCATAGGCTTAAAAAAACTGTAAACCACATGTAAAGTTAAAATGGTAAATGGTGAAGTTGTTTATTTTTTTTTTTTTCAACTCTAAAATTTTTAAAACAAGCTCTAGATTTACCAATGTAGTGATATACAACATTTCAAATTCCAAAAATAATATTCCAGTTAGTATCAGAGGAATGTTCTAGGAATGCTTAATCTGCATCAAACACTATAGTGAGACAAACACCATCAGTACATTCTGAATTTCCCCTGGATGTGGCATGTGCGAAAATCTGGAGCATGTCTCCACAAGAGCTGAGATGTAGGTCTCCCTTAAGTCTTTTAAAAATAATTTTTAAATATCTCATCGAATTTCAATAAATAGAGTTAGTTAATAATTAAGATTTTTAAATTCATTTAATTATCATCATTAATATCTCTGTTTTTATTATTATTAGTATCATCATGTAAGGTTAAGATGACTGTCCTTTCAAGGACGAAAAAAGGGAATTAATTAGATGCTGAACTGTTTTGAAGAGGGATGTCGTTGGGTTGAAGAGTGAAGCACAAGCATTAACGCGTGATTAAGAGGAATTGTCAAGTTTGAGCGTCTCTAATTGTATTTTCGCTTTTATAGAGAAGCATAATTTTTGTTTATTTATTTCGATTTATATTAACAAAATCCCACTGAATCTAATGTAATGTTACAGCACACACTCAAGTTTTTTTTTCTAGCCTAATAGTTATGACAAGCTGCAAGTGCTCCAGGTGAGCGAGGTGAAAAGGTTACTAATTGCCCAAATATCAAATAGCCACTTTATTCTGTTTGCTCTTTGCATTTTCCAGGCACTATATTTATCAAAATAGTGACAGGCCCTATTTCAAACTCCATAACTATTGTTACAGTATACACTCAAGTTTTTGTTTAATCGTTATGACAAGCTGCAATGATATAATTACTTTAGGTGAGTGTGCTGAAAAATTTACCAGGTGACCCCCCTCATATTCGTAATATTTTCTGCTCGCTTCAAGTTTAAATGTTGCTTTTTACTTTCAGTTGAAAAAACATGTTTTTTTTATTTAATTAATATGATATATTACATTCAATGTCAACAGACACTCACAAAACAAAACGAGCAGATACATGGTGCTGGTAAAAAGTTGGCAAAAAAAAAAAAAAAAAAATAGCACACAAATCAGTAGCCATAACATAACAGGGCAGGTTATGCAAGAAAATGGGGTATCCACGCGCTCCACTTTAAGTTCACATAAACCATAAATGGCTGTAATAACAAAGAAGAAACGAACAAAAAATGTTGGTGCTGAAAGCACAATTTTTTTTTTTTTACTTCAACTGAGCAGTGGTGTAATTTCGTCAAAATCCTGGGGGGGGGGGGGCAAAGTTGGAGCCAATTTTCTCTAATCAAGTGAAAATGACAGTGAAAACTGTAAAATGAGTCACATATTACCATAAAGGCGAAGATATAAAAAAAAACTGACCCGTTTCTCTGAGTGCTTGAATTATGCAGGTTTATCTTAATTTTGACAAGATTTTTTTGCAGAAACTAAATTTCAGCTGGGGAGGGAGAAAAACTGAGATCTGGAGGGGGCAATTGCCTTCCTCCTGCCCCATAGCAAATTACGCCCCTGCAACTGAGCAAATGCAAAACCAGCTGAGCAGCAGATTTTCTCTGAGATACAATGACCTCCATGAATAGCGAATGTGAGTATTGCCAGGCAAATGCTCTATAATTCTGAAGCCTAGGTAACAGAACTCCTGTGCAGATATCACATTATTTCTGCATGTCTAACAGGCGGAATCAGCAGCATCAGTCTCGAATAAATTATACATAACATCAAATCAATAGCAAAACTCTCAGAGCTCTTAATCAACATTCTAAGGACAAGTCACCAACATAGCCAGGTCATCAGCATAATTTAATTGTTTATGCAGACTGAGCCAACATGCCATCCCAGTCTGCAAGCAGTAAGGCACTTATTGAGGTTATCACAATAAACTAGAATGAGGAAAGCAAACAATCACCCTCCCTCCCCATGGCAAATGCCCATTTGCTGCAGAAAAGGGAGGAGGACTCAATTCAGAACTCTATCCAATCAAAAGCTGCAATCTAGAACACAAAAAAAGGATTCTTAAGTAAGGAGGTAGGATGCTCTGATATTTCAAACGGTTGACATAATCAAATGCTTTTTGCACATCCACAGAGCAGAAGAAATGGTTCTTCTATATAGGAACCAGGCTAAATGTAATTAAAGATTCAGGAAGTAATCCATGACTATCAATCATAGAAGAAACACTAGCAAGTAACAGATAAACAGTTTCAGCACACAATTTCACTTTTAGAACTAGCAACAACAGCAACCTTATAAGAAAATTAAAATATATTTTCTTGTGAACTATTATCGCTTCTAATCAGCAGTTGTACCAAGCCAATCCTGCTCAACTCATCCTCAGGGCTATACTGTGGTGTTTCTCCTCCCCATAGTATAGTGCAGACGGTTTGATATCATCTATTTTCCCTTCTTGTTTTAGTTTTTTTTTTTTTTTTTTTTAAAGCTTTTTCCAATAGGCAATGTTTAGAAGTCCTCCAAAAAAAAAAGTCCCACCAGAAACCCAAATCAAATTCCAGCGAAAGTGCCATAGTGAAAGATACCCATCTTGGCTGGTCAAGCACACTATCTCAAAGTTCAAATGATAGCTCCAATTTGGAGAATAGGACAATGATAAGTGTAGGGGCTAATGTAACCATAAATGATGATAATGGGTTTCAAGAGGTCCTCTCTAGAAGCTCTAAAAAAAGGAAAAAAATCTCCCCAATAAAAAGCAATTCCCCTCTCCCTGCCCAAGATCCTCCCTCCAAAAACTTAGGAATTTACCTTAAAATTACTCCTACTACCCGCTTTGAAGTAAAAATGATCACTGCAATAAGAGTTGCAATTTTTAAATTGCTAAAATCAATATTCTCTCTTAATATTAACCGTGATGGATCTCTGCTAATAGCTGTAGAAGATCAGAAATCAGCAGATACAATAATTAACCTAAAATCCCTTCTGAATACCCCAATTATTTTATCTAATTGGAACCCAAAACAATCACCAACAAAAATAGTAGTTTATAATGTTCCCCCAGAGATATCCACTCAGGAGTTAAAAGAAGGCCTCTCAGATAGGGCTGGAAACACAATCCCAGTTGAGGATGTTACCCAACTTGGCAAACCTAACTCTAATGGCCTAAAAACTAGTAGATCCTTCTTATTCACACTGAAGGAAAAAATTAATTTCCCAGAAAAATTATTCTTATTTGGGCAAATCAAACCACACAAGGAATACAAACCAAGCCTATCCAGTGTCAGAAGTGTCACAAACTGGGACACACGACAAACAAATGCAATGAAATTCTCCGAGAGTGTAGTAATTGTAAAGCTTTCACTCCTAAAGAGCTGACAACTTGCAACAACACGCAGCCTACATGCATCAATTGCAAAGGCCCACATGAATCTACAAATAAACCATTATGCCCTGCATACAAGAAAAGAGCTCTAACACTCCAAATATCAACAGAAAAGGCCATCCCATACCCCTTTGCAGCAATGGAAGCAAATGCTGCCCAACAATACCAAATAAAGCTGTAATGAAACCAACCAAAACCCCCAAGTCAAACGCCCCCAATGCATCAAGCACCCCATATAAAACACCATCTTCTAAGCCCCCTAGCTCAAATCCCTATCAGAAGGAATCACCAAGCCAACAAGCCTCCTTGTCCGGTGAGATGAGGTCAGCCTGGCCCCCCCCCCAAGAAGAAACAAACCAGAAACACTACCAGGAATCAATCCCCTAACCGAAAAACAGGATGCACAACCCAAAATGCAATCCCCAAATATATGCTTATTCATTCTAAACTGTAATGCAGTTCAGGCCATGAACATACATCAACTACAGAAAACAAAAATCATTGAAGAATTGGCAAAAATCTACATCCCAGATGATATGCTCATTCAAGCAAAAAAAGATCTTGCTTTACTTTTAACAAAGCTGAACATTGATACACAGTCATATGAAGAATAAATCAACAACACAACATATATCAATACTCCAATGGAATGTAAGATCACTCACAGAAAATAAGCTAAATGAACTAATATCTTTTATGAATAATAATTCCATTAATATTGCTTGCCTCCAGGAAACTCATTTAACCCAAAATCAACAAATTAAGTCTCTGGGATATACTATCCTCAGAAAGGATAGATCTTCAGAGAGAAAAGGAGGTGGGGTAGCTTTAATAGTTAAAAATAATATAAAATTTTGTGGCATCAATTTTCCAGATTTTGCAAATGATGTTGATGTAATTGGTATCAGTGTTTGGCTGAATAATTTAAAAACCTACATAATAAGCTTTTATAACCCTAATGGCCAAACTACAGATGCCAAGGATTTCTTTAATTATATAAATAATTCTAATATGTTAAAAAATATCATTATTTGTGGAGATTTCAATGCCCACAGCCTTTTGTGGGGGAATAAACCAGCAAATAAAGCTGGTAAATTCATTGAGCATATGACTTCAAATAATAATGAATTAGCTGTTGCTACCCCTCCAAACCTGAATACATATTTCAACCCCAAAAGTGGCAGATTCTCCACAATTGACCTACAAATTGTGTCATTAAATTTTTTGAACAAAATTTACATAAATAAAATTGATAGTCTATGTACTGACCACTTTGCTATAGTTTACTCCCTAAATGAACCTGCTGAAACTTTATCTCATACCTCCAAATATATCAACACTAAAGCAAATTGGTCTATGTTCCAAAATAAGCTAAATGATGAAATTACAAGTTTCACCCAAAGTTCATGCATTTCTAACACAACAGTGACACACATGCTGAAGCCTTGACATCTTTACTAATAAATACAGCTAATCATGCTATCCCCAGGACAACACCTAAGAAAACATTCCCTAAACAAATTCCTAAAGCATGGTGGACAAATGAGTGCCTAAATAAATGGAGTATAAAAAAGGCAGCTAGGACAGAATTCATATAAGAAACCATCACCTACTACGTATTTAAAACAATTACAAGCCGAATCTAATCTAAAAAGGACTATAATAGATGCTAAATATAAATACTGGAATAATTTTGCAAATAATCTCTCCAGAGAAACACATGAGCCAATTATAGGCCTACATAAAGTCATAAGCCACATCTGTGGGAAAAAGACTTCCCCCAACCCACTCCTGTATGAGCTTATACATAATAATACCCATTATGACAATGATAAGGAAAAAGCTAACCTATTTGCAACTCTTTTTGTTAATAAGCTAACATCAAATAATCAAAGCAAACTGTCCACAATTCCTATGAACCCAAGTTACTAACCACGCCCAGGATCCGAGTACATAACTAATCCATTTTCAATCCAGGAATTGAATAATGCAATACATCATATTAGGACCAAAACTAGCGGCAGCTATGACAATATACACCCTACATGGATAAAGAATCTCACACCTTCATACAAACAAGAACTGCTAAATTGTTATAATCACGCTTGGGCATCTTCTAGGTTCCCCAATATATGGAAATGTTCGTCCCTCCTACCAATCCTAAAGAAAAATAAACCAAAGATAACCCTGAGTCTTATAGGCCCATAATGATTACTCCTGCGATGGAGAAAATAATGGAGAAAATGATCTATCACAGACTCCTCTGGTTTGTTGAAAAAAAATAATATGATCCCTCACACTCAAACTGGATTCAGGAAACACCACTCCTCAACAGATGCTTTCATTTTGCTAACAAATGCAATAAATGAATCTTTCTCAAAAATAATGTCCTAGTTGCAGCTTTCCTAGATTTTGAAGGGGCATATGATAATGTGAACCACCAAATCCTTTTAAACAAACTTGCAAACCTTGGAGTATCCCCCTAAGCTAGTATCTTTTATTAAATCCTTCATAGAAGTGCGAAGTTTCATCGTTTGTGTTGGTTCAGCCTCTTCACCCCAAAAGACAATAACCAAAGGCCTACCTCAGGGAGCAGTCCTCAGTTGCCTCCTATTTGCCCTATATCTCTGGGACATGAACCTACCCCACACGAATCTACAATATGCTGATGATCTGGTGCTATGGTCATCTGGCAACACATTTCAGATAGCACAGTCAAATCTGCAAAAGTCACTTTTCAAGTTTGAAAAATTCTCTCAACATTCAGATTTACCCATTGCACCCACCAAGTCAAAAATAATCCAATTTCACCGGAAGCAAAACCATGTTAATGCAAAACTAACTCCAAATAAAACAAGTATTCCAGAAGATAATCATATTAATTACCTAGGTCTCATGCTTGACCAAAAACTTAATTTCCACCTCCACATTTCAAACACAATAAAAAAAAGCTATAGAAAAACAAATATACTAAAAAGACTTCTTTCCACACCCTGGGGCTGTAAGGAGAAAACCTTACTCCAGTTTTATAAATCACATATAAGACCCCATATTGACTATGGGCTCATCGTCTATGGTGCATGTGCAAAGACCCAGATGCAAAAAATTGAAACAACACAAAATGATATAATACGTCTCATATTTGGTCTTAGGAAACCCACAAGCACTTAGTTTCTGCTTATGGAGAGTGGATTAACAACAATAAGGGAGAGACGTAGGTTTCTCTTGACAAAACATCTTACAAAAATTGAATCAAATAGCTCACACACATTACATAATTGTTTAAGAAATCCAGCCATGTATAGAGGCATTGCAGATGAGTATGCCAATATTCAGAAGAAGTTCCCCATACCAGCAAAGTCTATTGCACCCACTTTCCCCCGATCCCCCCCCATGGAATTGGTCAAGTCCCATAATAAATAATGAATTCTCAAAGTGGAATAAAGATTTAACCCCCATTACTTTTGTCCAGAAAAAATTTGCAGAACTTAATACAATTACCTATAAAAATCACTTCCAAATATTTGTTGATGGGTCAAAAATGAATGAGAAGGTTGCAAGTGGTGTTTTCCTTCCCCACCTGAAAACTGCAATGGGCAAAAGATTATATAATAATTTATCTATAATGTCTGCTGAGTTAAATGCCATAATCATGGCATTAGAACACCTTAAGGAAAACCAACCTTTGATTGCAAATTCAAATAATATTATCATATATTCCGACTCTCTATCAAGCCTTGAGTTGCTGGCCTCAGCTCCTCAATATAAGTTGGACATTGACACTTATCATTGTCTCAGTATTATTGATAATCTTGCTTCAAGTGGCATAAAAAAACTTATTTTCAGTACATTCCTAGCCACTCTGGCATAAGTGGTAATCATCAGGTTGATGAAATAGCAAAAAAATGCTATAAATATTGACCAGCCAAGTGGGAGACCAATCCCAATTAGAGATATTTACCAATGGAGGCTATCAGATATTAATTTTAATACGATTAATCCTATCCTTTCCCCCTTTCCCAATAAGTATCTTTCTAAAATGTATCATAGAATTCGTTCTGGAACAAATGGACTAAATTTCCTTGCATTCTCATATAAGTTTTCTAATTCAAGTGGTTCAATTCCCCTGTCCCCTCTTTGCAGGCATTGTAATATGAATAATGAAACAATTGACCATTGCATTTTTGAATGTAATATGCTGACGTCTGCACAACATACCTTGCTTTGTAAACTGCTAAAATGCTTCAAACAACACAAAAATCTTACTATCAGCCAAGAGCCTAGCCAACTATACCTGCACACAGAGCACAGAAATCGATATGAATCATCTTATATTTGAACTCCTTGAGTCAAAAGATCTACTGAAAGATATCTGAGAATATCTAATAAATAAGAGACAACCAAGACAGTAGCTCTGTAGCCCACAGAGTGAAGCAAAAAGAAGAGGGCTGAATAGTACCAACTGAATAGCCCGCCTGCTGTGAATTAGAAGAAGAAGAAGCACAATTCCTTAAATGGTTCCCAGACATACCATCAGATCCACCAGCAGCATCAGCTTTAATTTTTTAAATTCTAAGTATATCATCTGCAAAAGAAAACTCACAACAATCAGGTCACCATTACCAGCATCAAAAGTTAAACATACTTCTGGCAGCATTTGAAAAAATATTACTATTATCAAAGAACACTGGGAGGCTCATTCTTATTTCTATTCACAAATCTTCAACTAAATCAAAGATCCACTCAAAATGATCTTTCCGATGCAGACATATTGACTGAAGTGAAGAATTTTCCTCAACCACCAGAGGCAGGGAACTATTGTTATAATTCAAAACAGAATAACCAACTGAAATGTACCGAATTTCTTCTAAAAAAAAAAAAAAAAAAAAATGGAGCAAGCTGATTAGCACATATGATTGACTGGACCACTGGGAGTGCAATCAATAACCACAATTTCCAAAGATGACATGTACAATCTGAAAAACACCATTACCTTAAATCGCATCTTCTAGCGACTACGGTTGAAGAACCTGTAGATGTCGCCAGGTAACGTTGACTTGATAATCTTCATGTCACAGTTGGATTATCACTATTTACATATATACAGGACAACAGTTCATAACACAATTCATAACGACAGGACAATTAACACAATTTTCATATTTACAGGACAGGTATCCTGATATGGTTTTCAGCCAGTGGGTTGCTTGAGTTCTTGGTGGTCAGTTCACAAATACACTACTAGCCTATATCCTTCATAGAGCCACTGCAGAATTTAATATCAAGCAGTATCTCATAATATATTCCCAGCACTTCTTTTAAGAACACCAAGACTTACAAGAAAGAATATTAGCTAACACAACACAAAACATAATAGTTAGAAAGCACTGTATAATTTAAGAATTTTTATTCGGTGAGATTCACAAGAGCATATATAATCACAGCAGCTGGTAATCTCTTCATTAATCATTAAATTCACAAGGTATTTGCAAATAGCAGCAACATATTTGATCAGTTGAAATATATCATTCCATTGGAGGTTTGGAACCTTAAGATAAGCAGAATCCTCAAAAGGGACTGAGACACATTCTATATTCAAAGTGCAGAGTAGAGGAATCTGGTCAGATCCAATCATACAAGACTTCAACTTCACAGACAATTGAATGTAGAGATATCAAAGCAATGTTGCAGCCAAGCCAAGACCAAGTAGCTGATGAGTTACTTAAAAAAGTGAAAGTCTTGTTAGGAAGAAGCCAACTATCAGTAGTCTCAAGACTATCACTGATACAAAAGAGAAACAAGTCTATCACTAAAGAGTCTATTTCTCAGCAGTTTGAATTCAGGTTGACACCAATTGAAACACCAGCAAAGTTAGTATGCTGATGATTGTTAGACAGAGACCTGAGTAGCATCATACACAGACCACCAGCTGGTTGACATTGTAGGATTTACAAAGCACACTATTTTGACAAAACTGAATCTGATGGAAGCAGCATAGTCCCTTGAAGAAGCACTAACAATGGGCTTTGCACAACAAAAGAATCCTTCCTCACCTGAAAATTGCAATGGGTGAGAGATTGTATAATAATGTATCTATAATATCTGCAGAGTTAAATGCCATAATCATGGCATTAGAACACCTTATGAAAAATAAACCCTTGATTGCTAATTCAAATAATATTATAGTTTATTCTGACTCTTTATCAAGCCTTGAGTTGCTGTCTTCAGCTCCTCAGTATAAGCTGGATACTGATGCTTATCATTGTCTTAGTATTATAGATAATCTTGCTTCAAGTGGCATGAGAACTTATCTTCAGTATATTCCTAGCCACTCTGGTATAAGTTGTAATCATCAGGTTGATGAAATAGCAAAAAATGCTATAAATATTGACCAGCCAAGTGGGAGACCAATCCCCATCAGAGATATTTACCACTGGAGACTATTGGATGTTATGCTTAATAAGAAAAATCCTACTCTTTCCCCCTTTCCAATAAGTACTTTTCTAAAATTTATCATAGAATTCGTTCTGGAACAAACGGACTAAACTTTTCTTGCATTCTTGTATCAGTTTCCTAATTCAAGTGGTTCAGTTCCCCTGTCCCCTCTTTGCAGGTATTGTATTATGAATAATGAAACAATTGACCACTTCCTATTTGAATGTAATATGCTGATGTCTGCACAGCATACTTAGCATTGTAAACTGTTAAAGTGCTTCAAACACCACAAAATCTCACTATCAGCCAAGAGCCTAGCTGACTATACCTGCACACAGAGCACAGAAATCGATATCTATCATCTTATATTTGAACTCCTTGAGTCAAAAGATCTACTGAAAGATATCTGAGAATATCTAATAAATAAGAGACAACAAGCCAGTAGCTCTGTAGCCCACAGAGTGAAGCAAAAGGAAAAGGGCTAAATAGTATCAACTGAAAAGCCCGCCTGCTATGAAATAGAAGAAGAATCTGCTGTATTCAAAGACATGAGGAGTAATAGTAGAAACTGGCAATTTTAGTTGCCATCATTATAGAAATTGATTATATTGTAAAGGAGATTCTATTATGATTAGAGAAATATAACAGTCAACAAACAATGTTCTAGGTACAAAAATATCTCCTATGAAGCAGGGTTTGCAGTCCTGAGACCAAGGGGGAGGGGCGTTAATTCGGTAAAATTTTCGCCAAAGGCGAAAATTTTGGCAGAAATATTGCAAAATCGGCCGAAATTTAGCAAAATTCTTGATTTCTGCAGAAAATTCGGCATAAATCAGGTAGTGATTCGGTAAAATTTAAGAAGATCACCCCCCCCCCCCCAATAAAATGAGCCTCAGAACACCCCTGCCTGAGACTGACAACTTCAGCCTAGTGCTAGCATATATGGGATCAGATTCAAATATATAAGGTGAAAAATGGATGTAGTTTGAGGTATTATTTTTCAAACTCAAATTATTCATCAACCAGAGGACACTCCACTAAAACTAAAAAAAAAAGGAGTTATAACCTATCCTAGAGCATCATGTAGTTTGGGCATAGTGTGAATGATTGGAATATTCTATGAAATAAGGCAGTGGCAGTCTTCTCAATAAAAATTTTCAAAATGAGATTTAAAAAATCTAAAAATTGGCAGGCATCAGTTTAATGGTTTGAGTCTCAATAATGAGACATAATAAAACAAAAAGAGTGATACTATTAGATTCCTTGTTTTATTCTATTTCCAAATACCATGATCACTTTTCCAACAATGTATCCTATCCAGTCCCACCCCCCCCCCCCCTCTTGATGGACCTATATATACATATAATAATATATTTCTCCATTATTTTTGTTTATCTCTTGATGCTTTTTATAATAGGTATATTGTTTAGACTTGAAGAACTTCATGTTTGTATTCATGCAGTCTGTAATTTATCCTTGTCTGTGATTGAGCAATTATTTACCAAAATATTAACTTAAATTGCACCTTCTAGCAGCTAAGGAAACAGGAGCCTGTAGATCTTATCAGGAAGTGTTGATGAACATTAGTTCCACAGATTGTTCATAGATCCTCACTTCATATGTATATACAGGATGGTTGAGTGTCAGAAACACTTAACTGTTATTTATAACTTAACTTAAAACTTATTATTTGAAATGATTTAGAAAAGTGGATAACTATGGAAGGAAACATGATAATCTTTGATTAAGAGAAACATCTTGTATATTATAAGTAAGAACTTCACTGTTCTGGTGTTTTCCTCTTGTTTTTCACATATTCCCAGGGCTGTATCATGCAGTCAGGAATGTATCTTTGTCTGTGATTGAGTAATTATTTACCAAAATATTAGCTTAAATTGCATCTTCTAGCAGCTAAGGAAACAGGAGCCTATAGATGTTATCAGGAAGTGTTGATGAAGATTAGTTCCACAAAATGTTCATAGATCCTCACTTCATATGTATATACAGGATGGTTGAGTGTCAGAAACACTTAACTGTTATTTATTACTTAACTTAAAACTTATTATTTGAAATGATTTAGAAAAGTGGATAACTATGGAAGGAAACATGGCAATCTGATGAATAGAAACATCTTGTATATTATAAAGTAAGAATTTCACTGTTTTGGTGTTTTCCTCTTGTTTTTCATATATTCCTAGGGCTGTATCTGGGACTGTCAGGGGGGATGATCCATTGTCAGAAAAGTGAAATGATATTTGGAAAGAGCATATAATAAGGGACCTAATAGTACTACTCTTATTTTGTTAGCATATTTTCTTAAAGACAGTGGAACCACAAAAACTGATACCAATTGGCATATAGTCTATAAGTTTATGATAGAAGTAAAACAGAAAATCTGAGAGCACTATTTCAGGGTAAGCTCACCCTAGAAAAGACACTGTTCCTGTAAGTTATAGGGCAGGAATCAGATAGGAAGAAAAGAATCATATCATTTATACAGTATCAGCATACAATTGCAGCTGTTGGGAAGGAAAAAATATAAAAATCTGACAACAACTTAAAAAAATTTTAAATAATTACTTAAATTATTCCTTAAAGCACTTCTCTTGAAGCAAAATAGCACTTCTATATTTGCCAAATAGGAGAAGTACAGAAAAAAAACTAGAAACTGAAAAATTAAGGTATAATGTAGCTTTGTCAAAATTCCAATAGGTGACATATTTCCACCAGTCACCAGTCAAGAGTTGGAAATCAGAAGAGGGTTGACATAGTAGCTTGGCAATACCTTCCCAGAGTATGTTTTCAGCCCTGGATTTATTACTGAAAGTTTTGGTAAAATTCTACTTTAGCTACTTTTGGCTATCTTGGAAAGGGGTTAGGTTAGGAAAGTGAAACTTTCAGGGACAGGTTTAAAGGCTAAAGTATGTCCTGGGAAAGTATTTTTGAAGTATACCTAGGGTAAGACACCCAGTAGTGGGCCACCTGCCTATTCTCAGACAAAATGTAACTAACAGGGAACCTACCTCTAGGCTAATGTGCTTAGAAAGTTTATAATGCTAGAAAGTTTTTATACATAGCTGGTTTTCACTATTAGATATCCATATGGATATCTAATAGTGACCAGGGAAACCAGCTATGTATAAAAACTTTACCTTAATTACCTAATTCGCACTTCAGAGCAAATTAAGGTCCATACTGGATCTGTTGTGCTCCAGGTCAAAGATGGCAAAAATTCGTCACTGTGTTAGGGCCCAGTGACACGCCATAGGAGAGGTCTGCTGGAGAGATGCAATTTAAGCCCACTCGGTAGCAGTGGCTACGAGGTAGGTATGGCCTGTAAAGACCATTCTCAGTGGTATAGAGCTGACACTGCCGCACAACAGCAACTTTGGGATTGAGTATGCAAGATGGTTGGGTATGACAAGTGGCATCAGCCTCCTAGCAAGACACTCATTATGATAAAGTTGGCATCAGTCAGTAGTTGAGTGGGACAGACAGTCCCACTCATATTTCCATGGCTTGTTATTCCATTCCTTGTCAAGTCTGGACTTGAAGGACGCAGCCGTAGGTGCAGTCGCCATTTCAGCTTGAAGGCTATTCCAATCGTTGACAACACGCTCGGAGAAGAAGTGTTGCCGCGTTCGTGTTTTAACAAAACGTTTTGACAGCTTATGTGAGTGTCCTCTTGTCTGGTGCTGACTTGAATGTTTGGTAAAGAGGGGGTTTATTTGGTTGTGCGTTATACTTGTAGGTCAGCATCATATCACCACGGCGGCGTCTGAAGACGAGTGTTGGCAGCTGCATGCGTTCCAGTCTCTTGTTGTATGGGAGATCCTAGGCCAGCTATGCATTTTGTGGCACGTCTCTGAACTCTCTCGATTAGTGACTGGTGTCATTCTTATAAGAAGGGGAGGTGAGACGCGTACCAAAATCCAAAACGGGTCTAACTATAGCCCTTGATAGAGCCTTAGAAAGACTGTACGGGAGTGGCTGGTTATAGTGCGTTTGAGGAGACCAAGGCTTGAATTTGCTTTTGAAACTGCTTGTTGCCAGTGGTCGTGGAACTTCAGTTGTTCATCTATCAGCACTCCTAGATCTCTTTCTTTGGGACTTGTCTTTAGTACTAAGCTAGCCAGTGAATTGGGATTGGACATGCTATAACTGGTGACGGAGGTTGTTGCTTCCAAAGTGAAGGACACTGCACTTCGATGTGTTGAATTCAAGTAGCCAGTCTTGTGCCCACATTTGGATTTTATGAAGGTCACGCTGCAGACTTTGTTGGTTTGCAGGCCCAAACAACTTGGAGTCATCAGCATAGAGAGTGATGTTGTTTTCTGTTCCGTTCATCATATTGTTGATGTATATAAGGAATAGGGTAGTTAGGGCCCAAGACAGTACCTTGGGGGACTCCGCTTACAACAACATGGTTCGGAAGAAGACCTTATCGCCATTATTTGTGAAGAGTCAAACCTGCTGACTCCGACCAGTCAGAAAGTCCATGACCCAATTGACCATGTCCGAGTGGGTACCTGCTGCTGAAAGTTTCAATCTGAGACGGTTGTGTGGTACCTTGTCAAAAGCCTTGGCTAGGTCCAGTAAAAATCAGGTCCACAGGGGTTCCTTTCCAGGTAATCTGTTATGGTGCTGTATGTCTCAAGGAGATTGGTCTCAACCAATTTTCCTGGCAGAAATCCGTGCTGGTTGGGGGAAGTATATTATTATTACAAAGATGTGTCAAAAATATCAGCATTCACAATCCTCTCAAGGGTTTTTTGCCACCGCTGAGGTCAGACTGATGGGTCTGTAAACTTTCTAGCATAATAAACTCTCTAAGCACATTAGCCTAGAGGTAGGTTCCCTGTTAGTTACATTCTGTCTGAGAATAGGCAGGTGGCCAAAAACTACTGGGTGTCTTACCCTACCTCTAGCCTACTAAATCTCTCTCTAGAGGGTCATGACCTTTAAAAATATCTGTATTGTAAAAGTGAAGTGAATTTAACCCCACCCCTATATATAGGCCTACCAATTCAGGGTATATATTTGCACATTAGGGGGGGGGGGGGGTAAATTTTTTTCTGATGTAAATGAGAGGTAAGTTTCCTGTTTTGTAACTACCCTTTGTGCTTATTTCTCAACAACAGTTGCCTCATAATGCTGAATAAAGTCAATTTGAAAAGGAAAGCAGCCCACTTTTATAAGCCTATAGCCTAGTCTAGGCACCTGGGACAAAATTATGATGGGACATAATTATTATATTTGAAGGAAAAGTTGACAAGACAATCTAATATTATGGGTAAAGTTCTACAAAATCATATTATTGAGTTAGGACTAAAGTGAATACACCATTTGATGCCTTTTTTTATGCTGATTACGAATATAATAAGCATTTCTATCAGAAATGAATTTCAGCCCCCCCCCCCCTATATAGGTCAATTTAGGGTTAGGTTAGGTATAGCCTATATAGGGGGGGGGTTGAAATTCATTTCCAATAGAAATGCTTATTATATTTGTAAATCAGCATAAAAAAAAGGCATCAAATGGCATATTCACTTTAGTCCTAACTCAATAATATGATTTCGTAGAACTTTACCATATTATGTTTTTCTTCTATCTGATTTGTACCCTATAAGAAATCTTAGGCCAAACAAAAAAATTAGACATAGGCTACATGATCTTTACCTGTCAATTTCTGCTGAGTTGAAAACCCTTCTTTAATGCAGTATTTCGTACCGCTAATCCATAAAGAAGCATGTGAATAGAATTCTTTAAGCATTATTTAACAGACTATGGTGACTAAATTTATGAAGACTAAATTTGGTAGTAAGTTGGGCACTAGGGCAGAGGGCAGTACTCAAAGCTCAATGATGTGGAACGTGTGGAAGAATTTAAACCATACTGCTCGAAGTGCTCCCTATGTAATAGTAGACAATAGGTATCAGCACTACACGAAGACATACGCCCTAAGCTTTCGCACATACTAAAAATAAAGATAATCTTCTGAAATACAGGACACATGCGAGAAGTGAATTTTGGTTAATGCTAATGAAATAAAACAAAATAGGATGAAAATATAATAGTTCATGAATAAATTTAGACTATATATTTTCATATTAGGGGGGGGGGGGGGGGGGGGGGGGGGTAAAGCATAGCATATATTAAATACGTAACCTAGCTTCCTTTTAGTCCCCCTAAACCCAAAAAACTAAAGCTTAAATCTTTGTCACGGGACTGAACAATATCTCACTATGAAGCGGAAATCTGTTTATCAGCCTTTGATATTTCAATGTAGTCTTTTTTTCGTGTGTCCTGCATTTCAGAAGAGTACCAAAATAAGGAATTAGAAAATCTAACGAGCTTTCAGGGAATGTTTAGGGGGATGTAGATCTAAATTCAAACTTACCTTGTTCATGCAGGTTGTCATAAGGGCGTATCAGAAAAATCCCAGGAATAGTCTAGGTTATTAGGCTGAAACTTTCATGGCGTGTTAAGGGGGAAGATGAACCAACCAAGCGGCACTATGTGCATGCTACCACAACTGGGCCTACTACTAGAACTTCTACTACTACTGCTACTATTAGTACTACTGCTGATACCTCTACTACTACTACTATTTACTACTACTACAACAACTATTAGTGGCAGTATTACCGAAGCTAAGGGTGCTATGGTGATCTTTTTCGACCGCAAGATGTTGAGCAAAAGCAAAAACGCACCATGTCGATTCAGGTTATTAAAAGGGTGTAATAGCTATTTCCCAGAAACAGCTTAGAGTATTAAGTTGAAACTTTTTTGCATGCTGAGTGGGATTTTGAACCACCCAAGAGGTATTAAGTGTATACTATTACTGCTACTTCTATTACTACTGTTAATACTACTACTAAAGCTATGGGTATAAAGGAGGAATTTTCAGGAGATGTTGAATCAAATTGGGACACGCTATGTGTAAGCAGGCTGTCAAAAGGGCCTATCAGTAACTACTAAAACACTGTGTCATAGATATTCTTCTGCTCTTTACATGTTCTGTACATTTATCAGTGGTGACAATTGACAAAAATTTAGGAGGGGGAAAGTATTTCTAAAAAAATCTAGCGGGCTTTTTTTTATTATTTTTAATCTTATGAGTGAAAATACCCCCGAAAGACACTTTTCATTAAAAATACCACCGAACAAGGATTTCTTACCTAGGGGGCAAAATAGCCCAAGAAACCATGACCCTCGCCCTCCCCCCATTTGATGTCTCTTCCCACTATATTTACTAAGAATTCTACCTAGGTAATAAGTGGAGCTCGACCCACTCGGCCGATCTTCTTGTTACCCAGCTTCACTTCTACATCTCCATTAATTCATAACTTAAGCAACTTAGTAAAGACGATACAGAACTGCGTAGTTGCGTACCAACTACTTGAGGGAAATGTATTCGATTTTTTTGTGGGACAGGAAGCCCTGAAACCTCAAAAATGCAGCTTAAGAACGGATATTTCAACGCTAGGTCCTTCAAATGAAAACGAAGGGGGAAGTTTGTCCCCTAGCTTCTCTTCATTTGGAAGAATGTCTAGGACTTGGAACGCAAATACCAATTTTTAAGCAAAAATGCTATTAAAGAAAATCGAAGAATTGTTAAAAAATTCGAGTTTTAGTGTAAACAGTTGACGTTTACACTAGTGGAAACGAGTGGCCGTAGATAAAGTTTTAAGAGAAGAACAGTGCGGTTTTTAAAAAAGGTAGAGGATGTGTCGATCAAATTTTCACTCTTAGGCTAATAATTGACAAGTGCCTGAGTTTTCAAACACCTTTGGTCCTCAGTTTTATAGATTATGAGCAAGCATTCGATTGTGTTGATAGGAAGAGCTTTAGTAAAGGTTTTATACTTGTATGGTATACCAGACAAAAACATTAAAGTGATTAGTGCTGTGTACGAGAATAACACTACTGCGGTTAAGGTAGGAAATGAGGTTAGCAGCTGGTTTTGTATTAAATCAGGAGTTAAGCAGGGTTGTGTTCTATCCCCCTTTATATGGATTATTTTGATGGACTTTGTCTTAAGGAGCACAGGAAAGGCAATGGGAGACCACGGAATCAACGGACTTAGATTGTGCTGATGATTTAAGCATCCTGCATGAAAGTGTGAGCAAAATGAATGAAGTTTTAGAGGTTTTGCGAGTTCAGGGTGCTAGAATAGGTTTGAAAATTAATGTTAAAAAGACTAAGTCACTAAGGTTAGGAATAAGTGAGGATGAAAAGGTGACGTTGGGTAATGAAAAGATTGATCAGGTGGGCAGCTTCACTTACCTTGGTAGTATTATTAGTAAAGATGGTGGGAGGACGTCATAAAGAATGATTTAAAGGAAATGGAAACTTCGTGGACGGGTGTAAAAAGGAGGCTTTGAATAGATTGGGGTGGAGGAGAAGCGTGCGTAGCTGTGTTGGACTCAGGCGGCTTGGTGCTTCGGTGAGTTGTTAGCAGTAGTAGTAGTATTCCATAATGCACAAACCGTGACATTGTAACACCTATTGTTAAAAAAAAGCCCAGATTTGATTCCTTTTTATTCGTCTAGCTATTGAAGAGTGAACTCCTATAATCGGATTACTTTTTCAAGTTAAAAGGATTAAATTTGATATTGTTTTGGACTTTGCCATTGCGTAATTTGATGCAAGTGTAGACTTCTACGTGCGGATTATAGCATTCATTATGGCTGTCACTCAAGCAAAATTTGATGAAGGAATGAAACGGATTCAGGCGTTGCTGGATAAAATATTAGCAGAGCAGAAAAGTTTTTCTGTCTCAATAATTTCCCTTCAAGATGAAGTTAGGCAAATGTCAGCTGAAAATGCGAATCTACGAGAGGAATCTAAAAAGCTTCGAAATGATCTAGAGCAAGAAAAAATTGCGGAATAACGATTTGGAGAGTAAGCTTCTGGACATTGAAGTGAGAGAAAGAAAGTTGAATTTGATTGTTCATGGTCTGCCTACTGAAAAGCATAATCAATCAGTGACTAGCAACGTAAAGTCTCTTCTTTCTGACAAATTGCAAGTTACCGAGGACATTTCTCTTACCAAGTGTTATCGCCTTGCGAGAAATAGCAGTTCAAACATCACTAGTAGGAAAACTAGTGTTCGACCGGCCCCTGTGTTTATATCGCTAGACACAGATCATAGCATTCAGGCGATTCTCAGTGAGGGTGAATAAGTTGAAGGGTAGTGGAATTCGCATTTGCACTGATCTCCCACCAAAGCTAAATTTCCTACGGAATGATCTATTATCCAAGGGAAAGGACATGCGTGATTCGGGTTCGGTTCATCTTACGCGTATTAAACAAAAAGGGAGTAAATTATGGCTCGAGTGTAAAAAGTCTCCGTCTTCACAGTGGGCTAAGATTGACTAGTTACGGTGATTAATAATGACATTCGTTTGGTGAGATTATTTTTATTACTTTATGTAATGTTTCTCTGTTCATAGGATCTATTATTTTTATTTCTTGTGAGGTTTTTTGCCCCTCTGTAGACTTATTATAAGTTTATTTTCTGTCTTTTTTGTGTGTTTTCTATTATTTTTATTTCTTGTGAGGTTTTTTGTGTCCCTCTGTAGCTTATTATAAGTTTATTTTCTGTCTTTTTTGTGTGTTTCTATTTATATGAAGTAATTGAGTACAATAATTTTTTCTGTATCCGCATTTCATGTTACAATGAATAAGTTCAGTTTCTTTCTCTTGTTTCTATTTATTTTCAAGCAGTTTCTTTTTCTTTCATCATTATTTTCGAGTTCTCGCTGGTTCAGTTGTTTTTTGCTACGTTAAGACTCAGACGGTGTGTATTTTGCGTAAGTTTCTGCTAGTCCTGATCATAATTCTGATTATTTACATTGGATGATAATTGCATTTGGGATAGACTGAGAGACCTAGAGTCTAACCCTTTTGACTTTTCCATTTTCCAGAGCCATGATAAATTTTTTGGAAATGAGATAAATGATGGTGGGCTAATTAATTTTCCAAAATGTAGATATAAATTACCTTCCGAGGTTTCTGATCTTCCCAGTACCGGGGTTGTGAGAACAGGATTTTTAAATTGTAGAGTTTTTTTAGTTCACAGGATGATCTTGTCGATGTAGTTCATAAGCTATCTTGTCATGTCGTTGGATTCTGTGAGACTTTTCTCATAGACACGGCTCCTCATATTGCTTTTCCTGGATATCAATTTACTTTCAAAAACCGACTGACAAGGCGCCAAGGTGGTTTGGCAGTATTAGTTAAAGATGGTATCTCTTTTCGACGCCTTGTAAATCTAGAAGGTTCTCATGAGGAAATGCTTTTTGAAGTAATGGTAACTGAAATTAGTCTTGGAAAAAAAGATATAGTTTTTTGCGTAGTATACCGACCTCCTTCTTCTCCAGTCAAGTCTTTCCTCTCTAAACTCCATGATTTTTTGCATCAACCTCATTTTCAAAATAAAGATGTTATCCTCTCCGGAGATTTCAACATTGACCTTCTAGAAGCTTCAAATGAAGCTTCTGTTGATTTATTGTCTTCTTGCTTTTCTGCATATCTGCTTCCTACTTGCCTGATACCTACAAGAATTTCACCTAGTTCTGCTTCTCTCATTGATAATATTTTTACATCTTTACCAATTAAAGCAAATTTTGCTGTTTTAACTGATATATCGGATCATTTCCTGCTGGTTTCAGATTTAGCTTTTACTTATAAAATACCGCAGGTAAGTAGGGAACGTCAAGTACGGTTAATAAATAAAATAACATTAAAGCACCTGAATGAAAGCCTTGGTCTATTGGATTGGCAGGATGTAATATCCACGGAGGATACAGATGTGGCAACTGATACTTTCCTAAGAAATTTCAATTGCTGCCTTGATTCTAGTTGCCCATTTGTTACGAAGAAAATGTGCAGAGAAAAATTTCCTATAAGGCCGTGGATAACGTCTGGAATTTTGATATCAGTTAATAAAAAAAACCAGTTATTTAAAAAGCAGTTAAAGAATCCAACTGATTATAATATTAAAAATTTTAAAATCTTCAAAAATAAATTAACCGCACTGATACGATTGTCGAAACATAGGTATTATAAAGAGTCTTTCGAAGAAGCTCAAAATTCTCCTCGCAAAACGTGGTCTTTAATTAATTCTATTATTAAAAAACAAAGGAATTCTAAGTTGCTTGAAGTTATTAGTTTAGAAGATGGATCGACGACTAACAAATTGGAGAAAGTGGCTGATGTTTTGAATACTTATTTCGCTAGTATAGGAGAGAAAATTGTTTCATCAGTAATGAACCAGTTTGATTCACGTAGTAATAAACATTTTTCTTCATACCTTCCATCTCCTCAAAGTAATTCAATTTTTCTTACGCCTATTTCTGGGTCTGAAATAACAAAAATAGTGTGTGATCTAAATCCAGGTAATTCAGCGGGAATTGACGGGTCTAGTTCTATAATTGTTAATGAAATATTGTCTGCAGTAATTTTGCCATTACAGCATATCATTAATCTTTCATTTAAAAATGGAGTTTTCCCGTCTGCTTTTAAAGAAGCGAGGATAATTCCGCTTCACAAAGGTGACTCTCCTGAAAACCCATCAAATTACCGCCCTATTTCTATTTTGTCAGCATTTTCTAAAATATTTGAGAAGGCAATTTATAAGAGGATCTATGATTTTCTTAAATCGTTTAATTTTTTCACAAATTCCCAGTTTGGTTTTAGGTCTGGACACAATACTGAGCACGCTATCATTGCTCTCATGCAATATATTCATGAATGCTTTGATAGAGGTGAAATTCCAGCAACAATATACTTGGATTTTAAAAAAGCATTCGATACAATATCCCATTGTATTCTTTTTCGTAAATTGGATAATTGTGGTGTACGCGGACCGGCGTTGGATCTAGTTAAATCTTATCTTGATAAGAGAAAGCAACGAATAGATGGAGGTAATTTTCTCTCTTCGCCTGTTCCTCAGTCCTCCATGGTTGGGGTGCCTCAGGGCTCTGTCCTAGGTCCTCTGCTTTTTCTAGTTTATATAAATGATTTTCACCGCGCTTTGGCAATCCCATGTCTCAGCACACATTTTGCTGATGATACGGCAGTTTCAATTTCTGAGAGGAATGACGAGGAGTTGGAGGCAAAACTTGATACTGCATTTTCTAATGTTCTTGAATGGTGTTCCGCAAATTTTATTGCTTTGAATTTATCAAAAAACTAATTTCATAATTTACGGCAGGAAGTCAAATATATGCCCTCGTATTACCCGAGTTACTTCTTCAAAGTATCTATTATCAATATCTCGGGCGAATGTGATAAAGTACTTGGACTTATGATTGATGAAAGATTATCTTTTAAAACACACATTCAAAATATACGCTTAAAGATTTCAAGGTATGTTGGTTTAATGCGGAGGTTGAAGCATTATTTGCCCTACTCTGCTTTACAAAGCATTTATTTTGCTCTGATTCAGTCTAATATTAATTATTGTTCTCTAGTATATTTATCTACATTTAAAAGCCATATTAAACCAATACAGATTTTACAAAATAAAGCAGTAAGAATCCTCAAACTTTTTATTTCATCGCCTATTTCACTTCCTAAATAAGTCTTCTACAGCATCTTTATATACTTATTTAGATATACTTCCAGTTTCTCAACAATTTACTTTTGGAGCAATTATTTTCAAATTTAATTATGACATTAAGAAATTACCGCCATATTACCTCAATCAAAGTTTGTTCTCCCGATCACAAGATTTACATCGTTATAACACGCGACAAAAAAAGAGTATCTACATTGACAAGTATAGTACTGAGAGATCTAAATTCGCCCCGTTTGTGTCAAGAGCCCGGTCTGGGATGCTCACAAAGGATTTTATTGATAAATTTTCTTCTATCCATTTAATAAAAAGGAATCTTAAATTTCATTTAGTTCAGGATTATTTTTAATTAAGTGTCTTTTTAATATGATTAAGTTATTTGTTTGGAAATTTGTTCTATGTGAATGTGAGCCTCTCGGCTATCTTTTAGTATGAATTTATATTTAATAATATTGATCTCTCTTTTTTTTATATATATATTTATATTTATATTTGGATCCTGGGCTAGCTGCTACTTTCATATTATTTTTGTATTATTGTATCTTTGCCGTCGTAATTATCTTTGTATTGTAGCGTAAAATTTTTTATTGTATCTTTGTCTAGGCCTAGTTTTTCGAGCTTGTCTCCCCATGGGCCTATGTCAAATATATACATGTATATGTTAATAATAAAATGATTGGACTTGAACTTGAACCTTAATACTAAAGCAGAAATTGACCTGGCAAGAGATTGCTTACCAGCAATCATTCGTGACCAAATATTGTTTACTAATATTGCATCTTTGTATCTTCTGTTTTATTTATCATACCGATTTGGATATTTGATAAGTCGGGGAGCGACCAACATAATTTACTTTGCATTGAAAATGACATCTTTACTGCAGAAAACTGACTGTTTTACTAGCACTCAAATCCAAGCGAAATCCAATGCGTATTATTCCTGATACAAAATTCAGGACGGGATGTAGAACAATTCTCATTCATCCATCTCGACAGCCATGGGCGTAGGCAGCATCTTGTGTAGAGGGGGACAGCCGCTTCTGTGATGGAGGGGGGAGGGGTCTTACTAATACTTCCCGAGGTCCTTTGAATACAGGTCTTTAGAAACTAGTCATTCTATATTTCGCTAAAACTCGGCCTTTAACATTTTCGATGTTCTACTTTTCCTGCAACAGTAAATATAAGAGACCCAATATCCAACTTCTAATTTCCAGAGAACATAAACACCACAAAAGCGATTTGACACAAATCACATTATGATTAGATAACAGCTTCTTCTAAGAATTCAATTCAAAAGCTTACAATTGGGCAAAATTAAATATCAAAATTGATATAGGGGAGACCGGCCCACGTTTAGCCAAAGCAAACAGTTTCAATATAAGAACCTATGGGGCTTCTGGTGGATTATAAAAGCTCTGACAGATGGCAGTGTATGTTTTTAAAATGTCTGACCTTAATTAATACTTTTACCAAAAATATCAGACTGGATCAGGTTTTAAGGTGATTAACTCTGGAATTTTGTTCAATTTTGTCTGAAAGCCTACGCCTAATTACGAATACTAGAAGACTCGCGTTGTAAACTCACATTGTATTCTCTTATTATTTGCCTGTTTTTGGCAGCTTCCGAGACGACGTGCCATCTTCATCAGTTTGCTGTTAGTATTTTTTCATCCTGCGGGATAGCGAACTCCCATGTTCGGCCACAATACCCGGGGTAAATTCGGCATGCCGAACCAAGGTGTCCAAAAGTGGGCTATGCTTGTAAAAGCTGTGTAAACACCATATTTAAAGGTTGAAGGCAAGCTTAAAACTCAAAATTGTGTTAATTCTGGCGTTGTTTAATGCTGTCAGAACAGTAGGTGAACTGAAGTTGTATTTTTACTTGTTAAATTTCATTCAAGATAAAATGCTTAAAAGTTAAACAGAAGAGAAAAGAAAGAAAGGTGGCTGTGATCCAGAAGAAAATAAAACAGCAATTTTTTCTGTCTTATTCTACAAGAAGTCAGTTGGCTTCTCTAGAAGTGCCACGGCTGTCCCTAGAGGAACGCTGCAAGACTACATAAAAAAAGTTGAGAAAATGAATATCCCTCTAAAAAGTCTGGACCTAAGTTTCCTTACACCCTGTTACAACACATGACAAATATTTACAGAGGAACAAAAAAAAGGACTAAAAACTTACTTGAAAGCGATAGCTGATATGCTTTCGACTGTATTCCCCTAGAATCATGTAAATTTGCATACACTTATGCCATTATTAAGAGTATAAAAGTACCGGATAATGGAACTGCAAAGGCAGTTGAGACAGTGGAAGAATTACAGGTAAAGATTGGTACCGTGGTTTTATGGATTGCCTTAAAACTCTATCAGTAAGAACGCCAGAAAGTACAAGCCTATGACGGACAACTGCTTTCAACCGTCATAGTATAGGAGCTTTCTTTAACCATCTGGAACGATGCCTGTATAAACACATGTTCAGACCACAAGACATTTAAAATTCTGACGAATCAGGTCTGAAAACATCCACAAGCCTGATAAAATCATTGCACAGCGAGGCCAGAAGTAAGTAGGAAAGGTCGCGTCAGCAGAAAGAAGTCAGTTGACCACGATTTGTGCTTGTGTTAATGCGTTGGGAACACAGTCCCTCCTCTACTTATTTCCCCACAGAAACAGTGTCCGGAAAATTTACTCAGGGGAGCTTTACCAGGAACCATCACGATCAGCTCAGAAAATACTTCTGGCTGGATGACTGCCTCTCATTCTTTGCTTTACTTGCAGCATTTTATCAATCAACTCAAAACCTCCAAACAGTACCTCTACCTCTGAAATTAGAACACTAAATCAGCCGATACACCATTGAATTGCTTGATCTAGCTCAAAAAATAATAGTGTTGTCCTTTTAACTGTCCTTCCCCCACACTACTCACAAACTACAACCTCTAGAAATGATAGTCATGAGGCGCCTTAAGGACTACTACAACCAGGAAGCCGCAAGTCTTATGACTGCCCACGAATGAAAAACTATATGTATAACATTGCTGAGCTGCTGGGGAAAGCATATCCAAAGGCTTTCAATCCTGAGAATATCATCAGTGGAATCAGAGCAGGTGGTTTCTACCCAACAATTAGAGATGTTTTCAAGGATTATCAGTTCTTTTTTGTCATATGTCTCCGACAGAATTCCTACCACATCTAGTGAAGCACTTGCCAGAGAAGTTTCTATGCTCAACGCAAGTCCTGTGCGACATTTAGACTCCTTTAACATAAACCCTGAAACAGACGCAGCACAGGTTCTGTCTCTAAATGAGAAGCAAAGGTCAACAGATGATTCGTTAAAGAGATCGTCCATGCAAACCCTTTTCCAAAAGGCTCAACACGAAAAATCAACAGGAAAAAAAATATGAAAAAGTCAGAAGTGCTCACTGACACCCCTATGAAAGAATGTATTACTGCTAGGATAAAAGCTGTATCTGCC
Source organism: Artemia sinica (assembly GCA_027921565.1). Taxonomy (NCBI): domain Eukaryota; kingdom Metazoa; phylum Arthropoda; class Branchiopoda; order Anostraca; family Artemiidae; genus Artemia; species Artemia sinica. Next base: position 213,942 of record JAPEVW010000203.1, on the reverse strand, counting down.
AAAAAAGCCCTAGTCCTGGAACGGAAGAAAGTCAGACAAGTGAAAAGACTAAAAAGCAAAAGGCGTGTCTCTCGCAACAAGAGTTACAGTTAGAGTGACGATTCTGACGTAGATGATCCTGTATACAACAACTCTTCAGACCCCAGCATAGACATTGAAGACGAGCCCCCTACCAGCAACTTCTAATTTGACACTGAGAAAGTCAAGGCTGGTGATTACATTCTGATTGAGCTGAAGAGCAAGAAAGGGAATTCTGATCACAATATTATCATTATCACAAAGTAGCAACTGAAGAACTTAAGGTCCACTTTTGGAAGGAGACTGGAGCAAGAGACTTTGCACTAACTGACGAGATGGATATTGTCTTAAAGACAGAAGTTGAAATAAAACTACCACCACTGACAGGTAGAACACCAAGATTAGTGGAGCGGCTTACTTTTGGTGTTGATCAGTCAATGTATAATTTGAAATTAATGCTCTTTAGTTTTTTTTTTAAACCTTAATAAAATTCATTTAGTAGTTTTTTATGCTGACCACATTCTTTCTTAATCTTATAGCCGAAAAACAAGCTTTAATGTTCCCCTGATCACTTTTCTTTTTCTTTTTTCCCGTGGCCAAACATAAGCCAGAGACGGCCGAACCAGTGCCGGGGTGGCCCAGGTTTGGCACTCTTGACCACTTGGATAGAGAGGGATCCAGGTGGAAAAATGGTGGAGTATTTCTAATTGTCTTTTTCAAGGATGGTTATGAATGAATTACTTTTGCTTTGGCATGCTCAGCAACATCTTATCGCTTGAATCAACTCATAGAGAATTAAAACAAGTCAAAATCAGCCGATCGTGGGCCAGTCTCCTATCTATATATCGGACAGAAAATCAATATTGAAGATCGAAACGTAAATGTTGATATCGCGAACGATATTTGGATATTTCTATTTATTTCCAGCTTTTTTAACCATCTACCAGGGAACATCCAACAAAAAATTCCAACATACGAAAAGTTCTCGTTAATATCTAGAGTAAATTTGAAGTTCTAGGGGGGGGGGGGGGGAGCTGCCCTCCCCTGCCCCCCTTCCCTATGCCCATGTCGACAGTAAAGCATATTCATACTCACACACAAGTCCAAAACAAGTTGTATTTGTTATGCGAGCAAGTGCTGGGGGAAGGGGGGAGAATAAGCCTACATTTTATTTTGCAATAAAAAGCCTTATGAAACTTGGAACATGTTCGTGGCTAAGTAGCAAGGTAAGTCAAAAGGCATAATATGTCACCAGATTTTCAAAATAGCGTATCTGCAAGTTTTCGTCTGTTTTTCTTAGCAGGAAAGATTGCGCCGCAGAGATGTGCTGTTGTCTGCCAGTTTGTAATGCAGAACTAAATTTTGTTCGAAGTTCTCCTGTGACTAATAGTGCAGAAAATTTGGGGGCAGGCGGGCAAACACTTTTCAGCCCGCTCTGCCCTCATACTGTATACCAGATCAAAAGCTCAATTCCATTCCCCTGGTTGCGGTTGGGATATAACAGATGTGCTATTTTCATATCCTGGGTACAGACAGTGCCAATTTACCTCTGTTCCCTCCCTCGAATTCAAAATTTTAGGCCCCATTGCCCCCAGTATCTCGATAAAGTTTCAAATAGAGCCCACAGGCCTTTTGTGAGATAATACAAATACGCTATTTTGATAACCTGTGTACATACAGTGTTCTTCTATTCATATAGCTACTTCACCGTGGTTAGACGTTAGTCCCAATGAAACCTATAATGCCAACACTCATGGGTCGGAAACAAAACTAATTTTTTGCCACCCTCCTTCTTCACTCCTTAGTCGGGTTTTTAGGCCCACTTGGCACCTCCCCAACTCCCTGGAAGTTTTAACTTGCCCAAGGTGTTCATGGTATTTTGTCACCACCTCAATTTCAAAAATGAATTGGTTTGCATTTTTTTAGGACGTCACTTGCTCTCTGAAGAGTTTCATAAACGTATTCGAAACTTGAACTCGTGTTTTGATCTAGCTTTATTCAACGTTAGCGATGATCGAACCATAAATAGTTGGGATTATACTTAGCTTTAAAGTAGCTGGAAAAATTTATAACAAAATCAATTTAGCGGCACATCCATCACAAACTACTGAAGGTGAAATTGAGCCACCTTCATATCGCCAAATATACATTTTAGACCCCAATGAAGCTGTTGAGGAACGCCTCGCACATCTTTTAAATTATGGGATCTCTCATAATCTAATGAATCTATTGGAAGAAATATTGAAAGATTCAAACGACTATGCCAAATGCTACGAAAAAATACGAGAAGTGGAGGATGATGAATTCAACTTGCTGCTTCACTAGGACAACAGCTTCCAAATGTACAGCTCATTTTTACTTTGCCAGGGGGTGTAGATTATAGACGGTCTTAACCCTCCTGCATGTAATGAAGTATGCGCTGTGCTTACTCTTAATGCTGACCATAGTTTTCGACCAAATGAAATAGTTTTAAGACAACGTGGCAAAAATCTTGTCATTTAAAAATATACCGACCATCTTGTGGAGCCCTTTACCTACCCAATGTTTTATCTAGCTGGAACTTCAGGATGGTCAAGGGGTAGGCTTCTTTAAACACCTTAAGTAAGTTGTTCACATATAACACGGCTTGAATTAGCAAGGAATCGTATCGCTTTCCGACCTGAACATGCGAAAAGCTTTTCTGTGCAAGCTGTAACACCCAATTTGCGTTAAAGTGGTTTTAATGCTTTGCATTTTGGCGGAAGACTCTTTCAGCAGTGCCTCGTTGATACCGTTATTTGTGTTGAGCGTGATCACATTGATTGGATAAAATTTAACCAGAAAACTATTATTGGTGAAAACTACCTAGGTTTTACACGACTTCTTAAAGTCTTAGTCTCGAAACAAGATGCATTCGTTGGTGAAAAGGTTATACTACCGTCACCATTCGTCGGATCAACACGCTACTTTGGTTAACATTTTAAAGGTGCATTGGCTATTGTTCGTCGCCTTGGACCCCCAGATTTCTTTATAACTGTGACTTGCAATCCTGATTGGCCTGAATTTAAAGAAGCAGAAACCATTAAATTTGATGATAACTCTATTATAGAACAGTCCCCTCAAGATTGTCTCGATCTCATTACTCGAATTGCTAAACTGAAATTTGACAATATAATCAATGATATTGATAAAGATCAGATATTTGGAAAGGTAGCAGCATATGTGTATACGCTTGAATTTCAAAAATGTTGACTACCACATATGCATTTGCTATTGATCATGAGTCCTCAGGATCGAATCCATAATCCAGTAGAAATCGATGATCTTATTTCAGCTGAAATTCTAAATTCAAGCAATCCATTATTAAAAGAATTAGTCTTAAAGTAGATGATTCATAATCCGTATGGGAATTTAAATCCAAATGCGAGTTGTATGATTATAAACATGGAAAATTCCAGTGCCGCTTTGGTTTTCCAAAGCAGTACAGTTCAGTTACATCTATAGCGGATGCTGAAAAACCAAAGTATCGACGTCGTTATGATCCCAAATTAGGCGAAATTAATAGAGAAGAATTTTCACATGACCGTGCTGTTTATCGAAAAGATTCTAATAATTGCCGAATTACTCGTGATGGATAATCGTCATTTCGCCACGTATAATCCTCATATAATTAAAAAATACCAATGTCAGATAAATGTCGAATATGTAGGAAATATAGGTCCGGTAAAATATCTATATAAATACATCTACAAGGGACATGATTGTACTTCGATAAAGATTGTCGAAAATGAACGTGCATGGTTTGCAATGAAACAGAAACCTATGTAGAAGGACTACATAGGTTTCTTACACCAACTGAAGCATGCTGGTGACTATTTAGTTACGATATCCAGAAAAAGAGCCATGTCGTTCAACGTTTAAATGTTCATTTACCAGGGTGTTATCTAATGCAAAATATCAGTCAAGCCCAAGAAGATTTGGTAGATATTGGACAACAAGGCTCAATGTTGGAAGCGTATTTTCGACACAACAAGGCGTTAAAACAAATGAAAAAGAAGGAATTTTTCTATTATTGGGAAATGCATGAACACTATAAATCAAATGGCAACACCAGTGCAGGTGAACAAAGAATCCGTCGATTACATGTCATTGGACGAATTGACATCGTAAATTTTGTGGCTTTTCCCGAGTGATTCTATTTACGAGTACTTTTGTATCATGTGAAGAATGCAACAAGTTTTGAAGATCTTAAAACAGTTGATAACGTTGTATATTCCACATACAAAAGAGCAAGCCTGGCTCATGGCTTTGAATTCGACGATGAACAGTGATTCGACGCCCTAGAAGAATCACCACTGTCCAAAATGCCTTCTGTAATGCGAATAATCTTCACACAGATTCTTGTTTTTGGTAATCCTGCAGATCCAAAGCTCTTTGGGAAAGATTCAAAAATCAGTTGGCAGAGGATTTCATTCGGCATGCAAGACGAAATAATTTATCTGAAGATGTTGCAGTAAAATACGATGTTGCAGTTATTTTATCGAAGTTAAATACGATGGCAATAGAACGTCGAAATTTTAGTTTTTGGGTGGAACAATACGGCATGGACAATATTAAGACCTATGAAAATGACCAAAGCTTGGAATTTCTAAATTCTAGTGAGTCAGCTGTTACTGGAGATAGTATGTATCGGCTTCTGCAAGGAAAAACAGCTTGAAATTGTTGACAATATTTCACAGGCTGTCAGTGATCCTAACTATTTTGGGAAAAAATGTTTTGTCATCCAAACTTACCATATGGTGGAAAAAATTTAGTTGCTGGAGGTGATTTCCGACAGTGTTTACCAGTTCAACCCCGAAGCAATCACAGTGAAACACTCGATTTATCAACAAAAAAAAGTAATCTTTGGAAGAATTTCAAACATGTTTCCTTTGAGAAAATATGCAGGTCGATCCTGAACAGGAAGCATTTTCAAAGTACACCCTCGAACTGGGAAATGGAAATCTTCATAAAAATGAACTTAATGAATCTGAATTACCGCTAGATATAATTTCCATTGGCAATTGAATTGAGGAATTAATTGGAGAATGTTTGTCTAAATAATGTTTCCATCAATGAAAGATCGAGTTATTTTAGCTTCAATCAACAAAGAAGTTAGTAATATAAATGTGAAAATTGTCGATCGCCATCCAGGAGAATATAAATCGTATAAAAGTTGGGATTCTGTAAAAGATAAAGAAAAAGGAAGAATTGAATTTACTCTGAAATTCCTCATTTCAATTAAAACAACAGATTTACCACCACGTGACTTAAAAATAAAGAAAAAATACGATAGTTTTATGCTTTTGCGTAACTTAGATAATTCAGAAGGAATGTGTAATGGGACCCGTCTTATTGTTAATAAATTAAGTAACAGCATAATTAAGGAATATAATTACTGGTGAAAAAACAGGAAAAGAAGTCCACATATCCCGTGTTACAGTGGACTGAAGTAAAGGTCAGCTTGGATGTACTGCTCAACGACATCAATTTCCACTTTGACCCGCATTTGCCATGACTATATATAAGTCGCGACGGTAAACTTTTGGATTTGTTGGCGCCGACCTTAGTACTCCAGTTTTTAGTCATGGAATGTTATACGTCTCATTTTCTCGTGTGAAAAGACAACGTAGCTTAAAAGTTCTGCTACCATCTGAAAATGAACGAAGAACATATAACAAAGTGTGGAAGGAAGCCCTGACAACTACCAACGAAACTTCTTACTGTTAGAGTGATATTTCTTTTTTGATCATCAATGCCTGCCATTACTTTGTTAAAAAACAAAGGTTCGGCTATATATATCTCATAATGATGAAAGACAAGCCGATGTAAAACGAACCAAACAAATTGAAAATGATAGCAATGATTATAAGGTTTTGGGTTTTGACATGGATAATGTCATCAATGCCTACCATACCTTTGAAAATCAAAAACCTGGACTAGGTAAATCGTTTGAAGAAAAAGAAGTTTTTGTCCCTCCACCTGAACAATTAAAAGAAACAAAGGTTCGGCGATACGTCTTTCATAATGACAAAAGACAAGCCGAGGCAAAACAAGAAATTTTTGTCCCACCACCTGAACAATTAAAAGAAACAAAGGTTCGGCGATATGTCTTTCATAATGACGAAAGACAAGCCGAGAAAATAGTTAAAGGTCCAATTAAAAAAACGTAATTTTACAAAGGCACAACTTCCAATTCAAGGTCCATTTGGACGTTTTGACATAAAAAAAAGGCTAAAATTGTCTGCGTTTTAGAAGACAAACAGTGAGAATTCATACATATATATATATATATATATATTAAACTATATATTGTCTGCGTTTAGAAGACAAGTGACAGTGAGAATTCATATATATATATATATATATATATATATATATATATATATATATATATATATATATATATATATATATATATATATATATATATATATATATATATATATATATATATATATATATATATATATATATATATATATATATATATATATATATATATATATATATATATATATATATATACGCTGTTACTTAATTCAGTCAAAGCCTGGCGTGTTCCATTGCACGTACCCTCTAAAATATCGAAGTTCCATATGTCCATGAGTCTCTGTTTGCTTACAATTTGTTACCATGGACTGTTTGAAAGGGAAAATGCCCCCCCCCCCATTTCAGCCCCCCTAAGATATCCAAGGTGACGTTTCATATCGCTCAATGTCTAAAGAAGTACTTGTAGATTCTCCATCGCTGCCTCTTTTTCTTTTTTTCCATTTTTTTTTTTTTTTTTGCTTTTTCTCGTCTCGTTATTATTGACTTAAACTAAATTTAAAACAATAATGCTAAACAAATAATTGAAACAAACAATGGTTTTTGTTTAATAAAAACATAATTCTTGAACTTTTCTTTTTATCAGACATTCGATTTCAAATCTTTTTTTTTTTTTTTTTTTTTTTTTTTTACAGAAATACGACCCAAGGAAGTGCATTTGTTCTGGTTAAGAGGATACCCTACTGGAGAGGGCTAGCCCCGATTCATAAACCAGAATTCCCTCTCTGGAGATGGTCACATGAAACACATTGGAAAGACAGCAGATAATTGATGGGTCAATCAATTAGCAAGCTTTGTCGGCGCGTGCCCTTGGATCTCCGGAAATATGTAAATAACCGGAGAAGTATGCACTTTCAGTATAAATGAATGGAATAGCCATTGTTAATCTCCGTGTGTTGATTTGAAAAGATGGCTGGTGAAATGGCTTCCAGAGGATGGAGTAGGTGTCTGGATTGATTGAAGTTGCTCGATAAAACATATTCATCTTATTCCTAAGGCGTTTGAGAATCTCTATGATGGGTATGGTTTACTAAGTTTTTTATTTTATTCACCCACTGGCGAGAGAAACGTAGTGTGTCTTTGGAGAAGTCAACTAGAGGTTTATTCAAGAAAAAAGAAGGAAAGTGTGTGAGAACCACAGAGATCATGTCAAGGATGGTCTTTCTTCCAACTTACAGCTTTTTTTTAATGCAACACTAATGCTTAAAAAGTTGTATGTTCTCGTATTGGTTTAGGATACAAATATTATGGGAAATATTGAACAACAATTGTTTTTTACCTGGATTCAATATTAAGAAATTTTCTTTTAAACGAAAAGAAGTAGTAAATAAGCCTAAGCCTAAAAAAAAATTTGAACTGTAGATCAAAAGGATATTTATTTGAACTTTTGCGCTAAAAATAATTAGCACTAGGTCCCTTTGAGACTGGGGTTCGTGAAATGACACCTAACTTTTTCTCGGAGAGATACGGGAACTGGGTTATAGGAGGCAACTGCCACGAATTTTCATGATTTATTTTTCCTCCAATAGTTAGTAGTCAAGTATTTTTATGATTTTTGTGCTCGATAAACTAGGAAAAAAAGGAATTAAAAAAAACGCTAATAATAGGCTAATTGAATAACAAATGACAGATATTTTAATGTAAATCCTAAAAATATTGATTTTTCTAGGGGGGTGGGATGCATAGAATTGAAGCTCTCCAATATTCATTTCTGAATTGGTTTGCGTAATGTGCAATTTTGAAGTTTTAAGGGTCTAGCCCCCGAATACAGACACCATTAATATAGCATGTGCAGTCACATATAGAACGTTCATGTTGATAATAGACTCAAAATTTTAGGAATGTCAGGTTACAAATAATACATAGACGGACAGATAAACAAAATATTAAACATTGTAAGCAGTATAATGAAAAAATAAGGGCGAAAAAGGACAGTTCCTTCCAGCTTAACCACGTTACAAGCGAGACAGGGAAACTACAATGGAAGAACTATTTCTAATAATACTACTTCCAGTCACGGTATCTAGGCCAGGGAAGGGTACAGCTGCCCTCTCCAATTTTTCTGACATCTGACATTATATTCCCGTTAATTTGTAATTTTACACTCCTGTGGTATATCTTTCCTCCCAGATTATGAGGCCTAAAACCACTACTGACTACTTCTACTAACAACTCGGTGCAACACCAAGACACTAGAAACCAACACAGCTGCATATGCAAGGAGACTTTCGTGTGTAAAATATAGATTGGGTGCATGGAACCCCTAAAAGGGCCAAGAACCTTTTTTCGATTAGCTTGAAATTCATATTTGAAATTACTTGGGCCAGGAGAGTCCCAATTCACGCACATACATAAAAATAAAATAAGGTAAGAATATTGGTTCAGCAGAAAATGGACCCTAAAAAGGGCCAACAAAACTCTCTTCGTCTAGTCAGGTTGAAATTTAGAACTACATGCTTCTGGACCATCAAACCCCTAATCTAAGAGAAAGTTCTAGTCCAGGGATACGGTTTTCCCTCCGAAACAGAGACCACAAAGATAGCCATAAAAATTTGTTTGGTTTGAAACTTTTAAGAATCGTTTCCGGGGCTAAGGAAACCAAAAAAATATGGTTGTCAGGAGGGGGTGTGTGTTGGAGGGTCCAAAAATAGACCGAAAAACGTGTTTTCTTCCGTCAGTTTTACACTTACAGTCTTAAGTAACTGGGCTCAGCAAAGCCTAATGTAAAAAAAAATTCAAGCCATGAAAATGGCCGTTAAACCTTTTAGTCTGAACGGAGGTTTATAAAACCACATTTAGGTATTTCCTTAGTTGTTTGGAAATTACAAAAAAAACCTCTTTTACCTCAATTAAGAGAAGAAAATTAAGGTACAAATCTGGTTGTTTCAATTTGTGACGTAAATTTTTTTTTTCCGACAATAAAATGGAACTCTTTTTTACAATTGATATTGATAGTTATTTATTTAAACAAAAAAGTACAGCAAAATAGAACATAAAAAATACTTATAATAAGATTGTGGACGAAGATGCGTGCATAGTCAACGGTGCCTACGGATACGGTGCATAATCAACGGTGCCTACATAGTCAACGGATGCCCTCAGCCCCATAGAAGACTAAATTATGCAGATTTTTAATCGATACATTACGAATAAAAATCACCATCTCAATTCATATAAAATTTACTAATAAAGTATCGTGTAAACAAAGGCCGATCAAAAATTTTGACTCTAGACTCAAATGGTGTTGAAAATGTTAGTTGCAGTCCAAAAATTCAGTTGTTAGATTTGAAATCAGACCTACTAGAGCAAATAAGAGTGGGACTACCCACACCTCTTAAATCTTCTAAAAGGCTTTTGTGTCATTTTCACTTTACTGAAAACTGAAAAGCATATGAATTTTGATCGGAAGGGTTCTCATTTGTCGAAACATCAACCACGAAAAAAAATCACCATGAGAATCAAGATTATAAAAAAAATAAAATCTTAGAATAGGTACATCTGAAACTTTAGAAAATATTAAGTTGAAACTTAGTGTTATAAACGATACTTTTAATGAAAAATCTTCTTTTTGATTCTATTTAGTAAAAAAAAAAAAGGAAATTGATGTTTAAATAAAACTTTTTAAATGAAAACCGGTATTTTAGAAGTTATCAATTTAGTTTGTTGTAGCAATAAATTGAACTGGCGAATCAAAAAAAAAGGCTTTTTGATTCTATTTCATACAAACAAAATAGAAAATTGATACACAAATAAACCTTTTAAAATTAAGACTGGTAATTTTAAAGCAATCTGTTTAGTTTGTTGTAGCAATAAATTGAACTGACGAATAGTAAAAAAGGCTTTTTGATTCTATTTCATACAAACAAAAAAGAAAATTGATACACAAATAAAACTTTTAAAATTAAGACTGTTAATTTTAAAGCAATCTGTTTAGTTTATTGTAGCAATAATAGAATTGACGAACATCAAAAAGTTTTTTAATTCTATTTCAAACAAACAAAATAGAAAATTGATGCCTAAATAAAACTTTTAAAATTGGTGGATCATTTAAAGGCTTCTGATTCTATTTCATACAAACAAAAAGAAAATTGATACCTGAATAAAACTTTTAATATGAAAACTGGTAATTCCTGAAGCAATCTGTTTAGTTTGTTGAAGCAATAATTTGAACTAACGAATCTTAAAAGATTAGACAATAGATTTTCCATGCATTGAAAAGGAATGCATTAAAAGGAATAAAGTATGGACAAAAATTTACTGCATATCACACTAATGAAAGAGGGTCTATGGCTTAAAACAAATTGATATTGATTCACAGAAGTCTCATCAATTTTGATTTTTCAATATTATACTGTCAACTTCAGGGGTAAGGATTAGAAATATGCGCAGATTATTTTGCTTTTTTTTTTTCCTATATAGCAGAGGTTAAAACAAATTTTTCGTAATGTATTACTCTTATCTAGAATTTCACGTAATGCTTAAAAATGGTAATGCAGCATAACAACGTACTTCTGTTTTTAATTCTTAATTATTAAAGTGTATACTCTAAAGCAGCGTTCCCCAAACTATGGGTCACGACCCACCAGTGGGTCGCGAGCGAATATTCAGTGGTTCGTGGTCGCGAGCATTAACATTGGTAATGCTCAGATCCCGTAATGGTGGGAAGTGGACCTTATTTGTTCTAACTGAAATGAAAAAAAAAATAAATTAAAATACAAGTGTTACCAATATCAATGAAAGACTGTTAAAATAAGAAACATAACATAAATATTTTTTGTTTACATTTGTAGTCTCCAATTGTAATTGTTGGTAATTGTGTAGTTGCTGACGTTCAGATTTCTAATAAAGACCTGCAAAATAAGAAACATAACATAAATAATTTTTTGTTTGCATTTGTAGTCTCCAAATGTAATTGTTGGTAATTATGTAGTTGCTGACGTTCAGATTTCCAATAAAGACCTGCAAAATAAGAAACATAACATAAATAATTTTTTGTTTAATTTGTAGTCTCCAAATGTAATTGTTGGTAATTGTGTAGTTGCTGACGTTCAGATTTCTAATAAAGACCTGCAAAATAAGAAACATAACATAAATAATTTTTTGTTTACATTTGTAGTCTCCAAATGTAATTGTTGGTAATTATGTAGTTGCTGACGTTCAGATTTCCAATAAAGACCTGCAAAATAAGAAACATAACATAAATAATTTTTTGTTTACATTTGTAGTCTCCAAATGTAATTGTTGGTAATTGTGTAGTTGCTGACGTTCAGATTTCTAATAAAGACCTGCAAAATAAGAAACATAACATAAATAATTTTTTTATTGCTTACATAACTACACCTGCAAGTATTTTTTTTTTTAAAGATATTTCAATGGAAGTTGTATTTGTTCTTTATTACAGTTTCAGCATCTTGATGGTTTTTATGGATTTGATGGAATTTGATGGTTCTAGGCGTTTACCACAGGCGATTACCCCCCTCCCCGGAAATTTTTTGTTTGTTTGTTTGTTTTTTTTACCCCAGGGTGATCGTATCGAACAAGCAATTGTAGAAGATCGGGAGAGGGTTCATTTGAACGGAAATTAAAATTTCTAGAGCCTTTTTTAAGTGACCAAAAATATTGAAGGGCAGCCAGCCCCCCTACCACGCTCATTTTTCCCCAAAGTTGCCCGATCAAAATTTTGAGATAGCCATTTTTTCAGCATAGTAAAGAAAATATCATAACTATGTCTTTGAGGATAACTTGACCCCACACAGTCCCCAGGGGAAGGGCTGCAAGCTATGAACTTTGCCCATTGTTTACATATAGTGTTGGTTATTGGAAAGTATACAGATGTTTTTTAGGAGGGGGGATTCTTCTAGTGAAGGGGGGGGGAGGCTTACGTGGGAGGATCTTTTCATGAAGGAATTTTTCGTGGGGAAAGGGAATTTTCCATGGAGGGGAGCCGGATTTCCCAGCATTATTTAAAAAAGATCAGGAATTAAATATAAAAACAAGTTTTTTTCAACTTAAAGTAAGGAGCAACATTAAAAAGTAAAACAAACAGAAATCATTACGTATATATGGGGGGTCACTTTCTCCTCAGTACCTCGTTCTTTACGCTGAAGTTTTTAAGGGCTCTTAAAAGAGCTTATTATTCTAGTAAATTACCCTTTGTGATTCAGGAGTCATTCTGAAATAACTGGAACACAAAATCAAACTTAGCGTAAAGAGCGAGCTATTGAAGAGAAGGTGACCCCCCCCCCCCCTATATACATAATAATTTTTGTTCGTTTTAATTTTTAATGTTGCTCCTTACTTTCAGTTGAAAAGACTTCTTTTTTCTAATCAGTAAAAAGATGGGTCCCAAGATTGAAGTTTTTGTTAGATGGGTCGGAGTCCAGTCAACTTTAGGAGGTACTTTTCTAGAGTGTTTTGATTCTTAGCAGTTACAGATAGCTTCATATTAATAATCAGGCTATAGAAGTTTATATTTGAATAATTCATCCTTTCATGTTGGGTACTATTGGAAAAAGAAAGGCTCAACTGGCTGGTGATAGTCATCTTCAGGATGAGGGGTTATAGGCTTTTACTAATTGGTGTTTTAACATGGTAATGTATTTTTTCTATTGAATTGTGCAGTCTGTTGATCGTTTATCACACTTATCACACATTTCACTACATTATATATATATATATATATATATATATATATATATATATATATATATATATATATATATATATATATATATATATATATATATACATATATATATATATATATATATATATCCATATATATATATATATATATATATATATATATAATATATATATATATATTCTATAAGTTATTATACATTATTTTTATTATTTATTTAGTTTCTTTTATTTAGCTTTATTATATATGCATGTATATACAATGTCATATATTATTATGCATCTATATATTATTATACAGATTATATATATTACATGATTATTTAGACAACCATTGCATGATTTCAGTAGTATAATAGAATCTATGCATAGCTTACTAATGCCAAAATGTACACACAAGTTCATCTGGCTGCAAGTCAGTATTTTTTTTTTTTTTTTTTTTTTTTTTTTTTTTTTAACCTCTTCGTTCCTAATCTGAAATATTGTTTTAAGTGTATTATTCTATTTCTGCACTTGGGAACTGAAGTCAACCTGCAAAATACAAACAATTTTCGTTGTAAGCATGCCATGCTGAGTGCCTAAAGTGAATTTGGATGGTTTTGGACAAAGAAAATCGAATTTCTTTCCGTTTAACTTGAGGAAAGTACAAGATTGTCTAGCAACAGCAACCCGTAGTTGATTCATTTTGTTACATTTGTAGTCTCCAAATGTAATTGTTGGTAATTGTGTAGTTGCTGACGTTCAAATTTCCAATAAAGACCTGTATCAAAGAGAATTAACTTTACCCTTCCCCTAGGACCTAGTAATAGTTCTTACCTGCATACACAAGTTTGCTGGTTTTGGCAGTTTTTATCATTTATCGTACTCATTTGGGTTAAGGTTAATCTATAGGACTTAAATTAGATTGAAAAAAAGAACAACAAACAAATATACCATTAGATTTTTCGTTTATTGCTCTTTCAAATATAATAATTACTGGCTTTGCAATGGCATCAAACATTAAAGCTGCAAATAAAAATTTTCAGCATGGAAATAATACTTGTTGAGTTCAATAAAATTACCATGAAAATGACTTTTCACAAGGCCTAATTTAAATTTGTAATTTTATCTTCAAAGGGGAGCTAAAAATGATTCCTTGGTAAGAAAACCATCCTTTGTTCTGTTTCAGTTACATGTCAAAGAAGCTTGGACAGTCGGTAAGCTCATCACTTTTCCCGCGATCATACACATGGATACCATTATATCCCATCATTTCCATCTCATTCCTTTTATATTCCTTAGAACAACGAAGTTGATTGAATTGCTTGTCTCCAATTAGCTTAAACCAACTCAGGGAGGGGCTAATCCATCATTTGCCACACCTTTCTCCTTCCAGAGTTTTGGAAAAGTTTTCCAGCAGTAGTTGACCAACATGAATGATAGAAACAATTGTTGTTACAGTTTCAATCCTTACGAACGACCCGATTATTATTATTATAAATTTAGAGATGTAGATCAAACTAAGGCAGAGCCCATGGATGCAGATACGACATATTGGCATTACCCTTATAGATACTATCCTAGATCTCCCACAGATGGTGGAATAGATACATGTAGCACAACGACAGAGTCAGATGACGAAAGTGGACATATTTTATTACCTAATTCAAGTGACAGTAATCACGGAAGAAGACAATGTCTATTATGGGCGTGTAAAGCGTGCAAAAGAAAAACAATAACTGTCGACAGAAGAAAAGCAGCAACAATGAGAGAGCGAAGACGGCTGAGAAAGGTAAGTTCCATTATTAGTCCTGGTATGAGCGGGTTGACTTTGCTTTCAATGGGGAGGGGGGTTTCTGTTTACAATTTCTTTTTGTGCAAAAGTGATAGTGGAGGGACTTCTTTGTATCTTGGAAAGTAGCTGAGTTGTCGGGAATTAATTCTGGCCTAAAATACACCCTTGGAACATAGTATCAATCTACTATCTCTACCCTCTTCTTATTTCTAGGGCTTAGACATTAATATTTTATCTTAATTTTGGGTTTTCAGTCTTGGTGGCACTAATTTTTGAAAGTGCAATTCCTGTCATTTTAGCAGAATTTTAAGCCATATCACGGCATTTCCCCCCCCCGGATTAAAGGAATAGATCTCCTAATCCTTAAGAAATTATAATGAATTGGGATTGAGCAAAGGTACGCAGCTCATAACACTTTCCTCGTGCCTCATTTGAGCAGTATATCTATTTTCCAAGGTTTCACTTTTCTAACGCAAGGATTGTTAAAGGTAATCAAAGGTCCGTGGCCTTTAGAGGGGGGTGTATCTAAAATAGATTCCTAGGGAACTATTGAGGCTATATTCACCTGAGAGTTTTATTCACCTTCCTCAACTACTTTCCGAGATAGACAGTGACCCCTCAAATATATTATTTTTTCGCTTGATAGATTCGTACAGATATATTTAAAATTGCCTAAGAACCAATCCAAGAAGAACGCCCTCCCCTTGGTTCCACCATTATAGGGGATGGGTATTTTACACAGAACATTCGAAAGGTACTATATTGTTGTTCCAAAAATGCTTTGTTGCGCACCTTTCTATAGTAGTAATAACATGGTATATTATTGCTCGAACAACATACAAAGCGAGAAATATAATTTGCTCTAAAGATTTGCTCTATAATTTGCTCCAGCAAGAGACGACGGCAATGAGAAGGGCGAGTTTTACAATCGACTGACTTCTAAAATCGACTAAGTTCTACAATTGTTTTTACAAATTTTTACAAAATACGTTTGAAAAATTTTTACAAAGTTTTTACAAAGTTTTACATGACGAAAGGTTTACAATCGACAAACTTCTGAACGGTAAAAAGGTTTACAAGTCTTTTATTATAGTATCTTTATGGTCATTGCCCATTGCTATAAAAACAGGTTCTCGCGTAAGCCTAAAAGTAGGATATGGTCGTAATCAGTTTGTGGTAACCGATGGCAACGAACTGAAAGTAAGGAGCGACTCGGCCTTATAGTAGCCAAAACTCTAAATCCCAAAAATTTGATAACAATAGATACGTCCGAAAATGGGCTTTTTATGCGATTCCAAATATGTAAAGTTCACAGGTTTAATGTTACACAACGAAAGCTACTAGCCTGAGAAAATTTGCCTGATTTTCAGAAAATGGGGAAAAGACCCCCAAAAAGTCAAGCAATCTAAACGAAAATTGATCAGATTGAGTATATCAGAGAACCTTTCTGTAGAGGTTTCAAGCTCCTATTTGTAAAAATGTGGATTTTTGTATTTTTTTGGCAGAAGAAAGATCACGGATGTGGGTTTATTTATTTTTTTTTTCTCAGGGCTGATAAATCGAACCACTGGTCTTCAAAGATCTGGAGATAACTCATTTGAACGGAAATCAAAAGTTGTAGTGCCCTTTTTAAGTGACCAAAAGGATGGAGGCAGGGGTGTAATTTGCTATGGAGCAGGGGGAACTGCCCCCTTCAGACCCCAGATTGACCCTCCAGACCTTATTTTGCCCCCAGCTGAAATTTAATTTATGATTAAAAATTTTGTGAAAATTAAGATAAACCTGCATAATTGAAGCATCCAGAGAAACATGTCAGTTTTCTTTAGTATATCTTTGCCTTTATGGTAATATATGGCTGATGTTTCAGTTTTCACTGTCATTTAAATTAATTTGGAAAAATTGGCTCCGACTTTGCCCCTTCGCGAGATTTTGATGAAATTACGCCACTGAATAGAGGGCACCTACCCCCCTCTCACGCCAATTTCGCTCAAAGATATCCGATCAAATTTTAAGATAGCCAAGTAATTCAGTATAGTCGAAAGGTCCAATAGCAATGCTTTAGGTGATGACACGACTCTCCATACTCCCTGGAGAAAGGGCTGTGAATTACGCCATATGCCCATATTGTGCACATGCAGTATTGTTATTGGGAAATTTGGGGGTAATTTTCTGCAGGGAGGGGGGTTATTTCCACGGGAGAATTTTGTGTGGGAAGGAAAGCTCCCGAGGGAATTTTTCAGGAGAAATACTACACGGGAGGGGGAGGGAAGTGGACTTTCTGGTATGATTTAAAAAAGAAGTCGGAAATTAAATAAAAAAACACGTTTTTTTTTTCAAATGAAAGTAAGGAGCAACATTAGGACTTAAAACAAAGAGAAATTTTTCTATGTACTTGCGGGGCTGCAATGTCCTCAGCCCTTGCTCTTTATGCTAAATTTTGACTTTGTGGCCTGATTCTTTAGGAATTACTACTCGACCACAAGGGCCCTTGATTTTGAATGATAAATATTAAGACCTTTAAGACTTTAGTGTAAAGAACGAGAGTTGAGGACGTGGTAGTCCCCCCTAATATACCGAATAATTTCTGTTCGTTTTAAGTTTGAATGTTGCTCCTTACTTTCAGTTGATTTTTTTTTTGTAATTTAAAAAAGATGGTGATACAATACAAGAGGCTTACAGCCTTGACACTGACCATTAGAAGGGAAGAGTTAGACAGTTTCAGTGATGTTATAAGGTGCAATTATAAACTGTGTAATATCAGCGTACGGGTAAGTTGAGGAATGATTAATAATGAAAAATGATTTAGGAGGGGGGGGGAATTTGTAACTCATAGGGTAGGGGGCTTTTTGACCTTCTACGTGCATATCCTGTGGTTTCTCCGTTATAGTTAGAACAATTTAAATTAGAAAGATTAAGAGCACGTTCTGAGTCTTGGAGCACTTTTATCTTCCCATTACCCAGTTCCATCTCTATTTTTACTTAATCTTTTCCTGATGACCGGCACTGACTTTTTACTTTCATTTTAGTTTAGCTAATCCCCTACTTTGGGAATCTCCTATTATATTTTTCCATAGTTAGGGAGGGGCATCGTGTTTTCTGTCAATATATCATGCATATTTCGTGACTCGCGACTGCGTATATCGTGTCTGTTTACGACTTCCTATTGTTACTATTCCCGAAATGATTCGCCTTATCTGAGCAGTCCTGTGTACTTACCTATCAAGCTCATACTCGGATCTGATGTTACATGACTGTTATAAATTTCCTTCACAGCCATTCCTGGAACTTGGCTCCCTTCTTGATCCTCGAAAATAATTTAATGCCGGATTTTATCGCTTTTTAATATTGGCAATATAAAGAAAAGGTCTGCGGTGGAGGGACACGGACACAATGAAACAATTCTTGTTCTGAAAGATGGAGTATATAGTCTTGTTTTAAGTTGTCATTGAACCCTAAGTACCAGACCCCAAATTCCATATTTAATAGGTTTTGAAATAAACCTGTTAAATCAACCTTTTGAAATAAAGGTGCTTGTGCATTATATGGTACACAACGCTATATATTGTACAAGGAACTGCTAATGGAAACCCGTCAAACGGGATTTGCAAGAGATAAATGTATGGCAAAGCGTGGTTTGTTATTGCGATTACAATATTTAAACTGTTGTTTTTTGGGGTTTAGGGGGGGGGGGAGGTACCTAGGTATTTAAATATATGCTATGCTTTACCCCCCCCCCCCTGCCACCACCCTAATGTGCAAATATATAGCCTAAATTTGTTTCTAAACTATTATATATTCATCCTACTTTATTATATTTCATTAGCTTCAACCAAACTTGACTTCTTTCGTTTGTACCATATAATGCACAAGTACCGAAATAAATTTAGGGGCCCTCTTTGGGAGGAGTTCAACTTATTCTGGATGTGGAAGGGCTGTTTTTACTGCGGAAAAATCTGTTAAGGTCATCCTTTTATATATTAAAAATATAAAGGCGTTTTTCACGTTTCAGGGGGGGGGGGGTAACTGAACCATCTTACAAGCCCTCCCCTTGGTATTCCACTGCTTTTACTCAAGACAGTCCTTATCTTCAGGTTAATGAAGCATTTGAAGTGCTGAAAAGACGAACTTGCAGTAATCCTACACAGCGATTACCTAAAGTAGAAATTCTGCGTATGGCAATAGACTATATTGAATCACTGGAGGACATTCTTGCTGATGACTCAGACAGTGGCGACCTTAAAGAAAGTCCATGTGGTCTATCAAGGGTGGTAAGTATTTTAGGATAACTTTTATCTACACAATACCGAGGGCTGTATACCATTTACACAACCCCAAGGGGGTTCACTTTCTTTAAAAAGTAGAAAAAAAGATAAGTGGCAAGACTGAGTCGGACCGAAAATTATTTTATTTTATCTTTTACTGAGCTTTTTTGATTAATTCAATTTGAAGGTAAATTTGACTGAGTAGTTTTGGAGTCAAGGTTCCTTCAATTAGCATCTCTAACTTGATTTGTTTATATTAGACAGACTGAGACATGTGATCTTTCAGTCTCCTTATTCTAAGAGTAACCATCATTAAAAAGTAGACTTAGTTGCAGCAAAATTTCATGAAACTTCTTTCCTGATTTCAAGTACCTTCTTTTCAGCTAGAAGAACACTAAAGCAGTATTTTAAATCTTTCTAACCTTCACCAAAACATAATAAAATTTATGAAAATAACGGCTGTTAATGAATTAAACGTTTAAATCAATTGATGGATAAACTGTGGATAGAAATGGGACATATTTCTTTCCCATTTTGCCGAGGGGGGTTTTCAACATAACACAGGATTAGGCGGAGACTAACAGATGTGCAATCTAATTAATTTATGCCCATGGACATCAAAATATAATAAAAAATACACAAAAACGTGTTAAAGAAAAATTTAGCTGTGTTTCACCAAATAAATTAAATCAGGAATGGTTATTATATCTCTTTAAAAGAAAAACATTGTGCAGTTAATTTTTTAAAGACCTGCTGATGAAGTTTATCTGCATTTATGACGTTTATTTTTTTCGTTTATCTACTGATGACGATCACTGATGCACGTGGTCCAAATATCCAGAACTTCATGTATCTGTTTTTCACTGTCTAATAAAACATTGTATCCATCCCAATTTGAACTTTTTTTTTTTCGTAAAACATTGTGTTAACTTGAGAGGTCAAAATTATAAAAGCTTATTTTTCCAACTTATTTTGTATGACCATCGTCGGCTAGGGTTATTTTAAAGTCCAAAGGACATAAAAATAAAAACACTTCTTGACCCTTGGACCTATCTTAGGTCTAATCAAACCTGAAAAACCTCTGTTTTCTAACATTTTTCTTTTGGTTGTTTGAAAATTACGAGGTTTTTAGTGCATCATCATATTTACGTCAGTGTTGACACGTTGAGCTATGTAGAAATTCTACGTCGGTATCCTACGTAAAAATGCAAGCATTGACAAGCAAATTGTTGGTTCTCAAAGACAACTATACTAACAAAGCAAAGCTACACCTTAAGCTGTTTGGGGACACATGTTTTTAACTTATTTTTTACTGTTTCTTCAACCAAGTTTCTTATCTTCTTCTTTTTTAATTTGGGCGTTTGCTGCAATTGAAACCTGCATAGCTTCATATGAAAGTATTTTTTCTTAAAAAACAAAAATTTCTGTTTTTCTGAATTTATAAATATATATTTGGTTGTGAAAGTTTGTACTTTTCAATTCAAACAATTAGATTTCATTTTTGATGTTCTTGACACTTCAGAAACTTGTTTGAAAGAACAAGGAAAAATGTTAATTCTTCAACCGAAGATGTCTTGTCTAATTATTTATTGCTACTAAACCAACATACTAAAATGAAGGGAGCTGATCCGTCCCGTCCTGCACAGGGTAGCTGCCCCTACCATTGCGCTTCCCGGCTTAAAAGCCATAAAACGGAGACCAGTACCATCAGTAGGGACTGTAAAGTCCAATTCCGTATTCTTTACCTTTTTTACCTTTACTGAACCAACAATATTAAAAAAAATTAGAACATTTTAATAAGTCAAAATTAATGAGCTTTCACCGAATGAATTAAATTCAGAATATATTATATATTTTGATGATTCAAGGAAAAGTGATATGTTAAATTCAACAACTATACTATTTTACATTACTTTTGTCAATTAGTTTTACTTAAGAGGATAGGAAAAAGAAAAAAAATGCTATTTTGTAAACCCCCATAATAAAACTATTGACGCAGTGCGTTTTAAGTTAAAACGGGCAGAAAAAATCATCTGAATCTTTCTTTAATTGGTTTACATCAAATACTCATATTTCTTCTTTCATTCAGATTTGAATGTCACACAACAAAAGTTGTTACGAAAAACTGTCTCATTGGATTTGATTGAGGATTTTTCGAGAGTATCACTTTACACATCCATGTGTCTTTTCACTGGAATCTTCCCACGTTTTTTGTCTCTCGGCACTTGTGAATAAAACTACGCTTAATGCGTCCCCTTTTGGGGGCTGGTCAAACCTAGTGCTTTCTTGTAATGTTTGCTCAAACGCAGAGCCCTTGAAGAGCACGCGTTTGCGAACAATTATTGGCCTACTCTTTTCCAGAATAATCTCCGTTTTTGGGTAGTTTTAGCAAGGAAGTAAGAAAGATTTAGAAATGAATTGGTGTGTTAGATACGTAAAACTCGTAACGACCAGTGTTGCGAACGCTTTGAAATAAACTGTTTCAGTTTTCCAATTAAAATTGTATAGCAAGAAAGTAATTTTTGCCATCGGAACAACAGGTTAAAAACTTGCCATAACAATAAGATAATTTTCAATAATTTAAAACTTGGAAGAGATATTTGAGTCAAAAAGGAGCAAGTAAAACCTAAATATACCGGGAAATCTGGTAGTACCAAAAAAATGTCCAAGTGTACTGCACTGTGCCAGGACCTTTAGATTATACCAAAAACGATACAATTGTACCGCGTTGGCAACGCTGGGAACGACACATTGGATAGCCTTGAGCCTTTGCTATGTTTGTTCGTCTGTCAAGTTGTCGGGACGGGACCTGTAAGAAAGCGGTAAAACTAAAGTCAGCTTTTCGGTACCTGGATAAGGCTTCTTTGGATCTAAATCCAGGCGATAGCTTGCTAATTCCAGTCAAAATAAATTTAGTTAGACTTTTTAAAATCGAAAATGTCCAATGCAATTCCGGTGCTCAGGAAAGTCAATAAAGTAATGAGATGATATTAAGGTGTTGCCCACTCCCCGCCACCTGGTGTATATCTCGGAATGCCACGTGTGACGTACATTGGGAACGAATGATTGACTGCGTATTAATAGCAAATTTTAATAATTAACGTCCAAACTTTGTTTATACAGACCTGCTATGTTCATTGACATCTGTACGAAATAAACGTCTTATATCTTAAATAGCAAAGCTCTTCCAAAAATGGCAGATATAACGGATTAGCTTCAGCTCTGGAAAATAAAATACTGCGCTATCCGGTTTTCTTTTTGCATTGGCAACGTTACCAAAGGTTATAAAATAATATACATTAAATAATGCAAAAGCAATAATTGTATGTTTTGGAAACTTTCTTGTCGTGATGTTTCGTTTAACTCTAAACGGAAAAAAAGAGTATTTATATAAAATAGATACAAAAGAAATATTTTTCTTAACAGGAAAATATTTTCCATCGTAGAAATGACCATATGCACCTTTGCCATATAAAGACAAGATGAATTTCCCATATGCATATGACATTGCAGGAGTGTCTTTTAAAATTAAGTATCCAACCCAATGATACTATCATAAATCTTTGTGAAATCCACAATACAAGAAATTAGATAAATGACCATCAAGGGGTACCGAGTTCTTTCGTTCTTTCTGTTCTTTCTGTTCATAAGTTTATATAAAATAGAGAGACAGACATAGAGAGGCAGAACATGAGATACGGTCCAAGAACTAGACGAAGATTCGGAGGCGGAATAGGCAATGCCAGAATCACCGTCCAAGGAAAGACTGATATTCACCAACGACAGACAATGCTTAACCCATTGAAATATTCTAATCAATCAAGTTTCTATATTAGGCTCTTAGAAAGATGTAAATTTCATCCCCTAGATTTATTCTAATCCTTCGACGGACTCCCTTATGTTGTTTAACAATTAGTATCGTATTTCCTTCAGAGCATGCGCTTGTTTATTGTTCGCTGGTCGACTAAGGTCGACCCAGGGAGTAAACTGAGTCAACAATTATAAATTGACTCCAATTGGATTTTGTTGGACAGTTTCTAATTGCTGATGAGCCTTTGTGGAGACTGGAACTAAATTAGCTAATAATTACTATTGAAGAATGAGCTTAATCAAGCTTTATTTTGTGAGGTACACGTTTTGAAGGGGATAGAGGGCCAAACTCTGAAAATAAATTGGGTACTTACGCATCATATGGGCCTTTACAAGGAAATCAGTCACAAAAAAACCGCCAGACGGGTTAATTCAGGAGACCGCTATAGAGTAATGCAATGTAAAGTGTGGTTTTTACGATATTTAAACTGTTGTTTTTGGAGTTTAGGGGGGGGGGGGAAGGTACCTAGGTTACGTTACGTTACGTATTTCATATATTCTATGCTTTACCCCCCCCCCCCCCCCCCCCCCCCCCCACCCCCCCCCCCCCTTTCCCCCACCTAATGTGCAAATATATAGCCCAAACTTTTTTTTATAAACTATTATATATTCATCCTATTTTATTTGATTTCATTAGCATTAACCAAACTTGACTTTTTACAAAAAATTAAACAAGAAAAACGGGTTTTAATTTCTATAAAGTAGTGAATACAACACATTTAATTAAACACAAATACTCCGAATATTTCGGCCCCACATCCGGGAGCCTTTCCCAACGGAAAAAAAAATTCTTACATAAACATAAAAAAAAAAAAAAAAAACATAACTAAACAAAACAAAAGAAAAAATATAAATAAATAGGAAAAGAAAACTCACATATTAAATAAACAAACTCCATTCACTGCCGTATACAATCGAATGCTTATATTGACAAACCTTCTCACAGAATATAAGTTGACATCTATCAAAAAATGAGGATATATTTATACTTAAACTAAAACAAAAAGGTCAGCTAACCCCCGGCCCATAACCCCTAAATAGATCTCACAGTCTAAGAAATTATTGACTTTTTTAGAAGGGCCCATATAATGTGTAAGTACCATAAATTGTATGTAGTCATGATATGCTCAAAAAGAGAGACCTAATATGTAGGCGTAATTGTATGAATTTCAGGAGAGGGCTCTGGAGCCACAGAGGCTCCAGAGCCCAGAGGCTGTTACTCTATTACTTGCAAACTATAAGAACCGAACAAATTATTCCCAAAATTAAGTAAAAAAAAATGTTTTCTTTTCACATGAAATTAAAGAGGGATATTTAAACCTAAAAAATGAACAGCAGTTACTCCGTATATGAGGGGTCTTCTCACTCCTTAGCCCCCCCCCCCCCCCCCCCACTCTGTAGTCTAAAGTTTATAGTGTTTTACTACAAGGATTTATAAGTTAAAACAATTTAATTAATTAAGCAATTGCGAGTTTTTATTTACCAATTGCCTTTTCGAACATTTGAACACAGAACTTTATTGTTTCATGCAAATTCACATCAGTAAACCCTCCAATTCTTGAGGTACTGTCAGATTTACTTTTTCTCCCATTTCTATTGCCCTTGCGTTAGAGGTGTTGTTTTTAAAGCACTGGGGACAAAAAAAAAAAAAAAAAAAAAAAAAAAATTTGCCACAAGTAGCAGGGGCCAAGGAGGAGATATTTCTCACATGAACGGAATAATTTCTGTTCATTTGTATTTTGTATTGTCATTTTTTACTTCCATTAAAAAACTTTTTTTAAATTTAATTTCTGATCTTTTTAATGCATGCCCACAGTTACTCTAAATATGAAGAAGGCTAACGCCCTCTGAAACCGGACTCTTTGTATCACAGTTTAACTTTTGCAAACCAATCCTTCGAGAAAAAGAGTTTGTTTTAGTGTGTTTGATTTTCGAAATAAGATATAAATATTGAAATGTTCATAGACAATTTGAAACGTGGTTTTAAAACACTATTTTGGGGCATAGTAGCTCCCTTTACCATAGGAGAATCCATTGGTCAACACTTATAAAGAATGAGTAACTAAGCAAAGTTCTGTAGCGGTCAGTTTGTTTCGGATAAATGGTCTGTAATAAAAGTTTTGTTTTATTGACCGCATTTATGTTTAGGGATGGATGTCATTCTCTACGTTAGTAGGGCCAATGAGACTGGGGGGACTGCATAAATATCACTTCAATAGCTCTCAGATTTGATTTTGGCCCTATCCGTGTAAAATCCTAGAATGCAACACTTTCCTCCATTGTGATCTTTTTTACTGCTAAAAAATACCACCAAATACGATAATGGACAATGGATGGTCATTTGCAAAACTATCATTATTTGTAAAAAGACTAAACTTCATAAATGTCGATGGTGGCTTTAAGCAGCTCTGACATGTTGATTGTCATTGCATAGTTTCATCAAGACTGCATCCCCTTTTTGAAAGAGTTGAATTCCAATTTCTTAAATTAAGCGATTCTCAAGCGTATCTTTAGCAATAGGTTTTTGATGGCCAGCTTTAAAATTACATTTTACATATTTATAATTAGCATAAATAATAGATTTTATCGTTACATATACCATATTATAACAGGAATATGCGAGGTGGGGAGGGGGGGGGGTCGGGTTCTGCCTCCTCAAAAGTCCTATATTTGTTCAATTTTTTTTTAGCACATCCTACTTATTCATTAATAAAAAACGATCTGTTACCCCCCCCCTGAGAACAAACCCTCGAGCGTGTTGAATTGTAGATGACAAAAATTTATATTGACAATGGTCACCTTTGACTTATAGTTTGATGCTAGGTGGGGAGGGTGGTCGGGCTCTGCCTTCTCAAAAATCGTATTTTTTTTTTAATTTCTTAGTACATCTTGCTCATTCATAAATAAAAAAAAACGATCTGTTACCCCCTCCCCTGAGAACAAACCCTCGATCGTGTTGAATTTTAGATGACAAGAGTTTATATTGACAATAGTCACCTTTTGCTTATAGTTTGTTGCTATAAACTGTTTAACCCAAGGCTCTCTTAAATCTTTTGGAAGTTTTTACTCCTTTTTCAAACCCCTTTGTTTTTTTAAACTTTAATATTCGTATAACAATGCTTCGAGAATGATAATCATCCCTGAGGAGGCGCACACCTCGAAATATTTACAAAGAGGAGGAATGGTCTGAAATATTCAGATGAATCTATATGCCAAATGCATTATATATGTTATGTTTCCAAAATTTCGATAGTGAAGCTCTCGTGGACATGATAGGAGGATGGGATAGAAGCAATATCCCATGGTAAACAAGGAGGCATTAAAAAAGCATATACACAGGAAAATGAGAAATATTTCGTAAAAAAAAACCTGGTAGTGCTTACTCCAAAACCCCCTGAGCAATTTTCTGGCAGCACCTATGACGGCTTTCCCACCTTTCCTGTTGTTTACAATTAAGCAAATGAATGTGATGTTTTATGGTTGTTTCAGAGAAAAAACAATTCGGCAACACAATAATAGAAGCTATCACCCACAACATTCATATTACAGGTTTAGTCCAAAAAATTTCAGGGTATGAAGGGAGATAAGAGAATAATTAATCATTTTCCATACATACTTCTATACTCATCTGATGGATTACGAGTTCGACAAACCAAGCATAAAAAATGCATCTTTTGACGCTGCAGGTACACTCCTTCCCTTGTCTTCACAAAGACCCATCGGCCTTTCTCCAAAATAGCTGATGCGCAATTATACATCACTGTAAACGTTTCTATCGACCCTAAAATGATTCAACTCAGTTAAATGAATCCTTATTGTTGTGCTAACAATTTGGGTTTTATGGACTGTTTAGTGTATACTACTACTACTAACAACTCACTGCAGCACCAAACCACCTGAGGAAAATAACAGCTACACATGCTCCTTCACAATCTATTCAAAGCCTCCTTCTTTGAACCCTCCCAAGAAAGTGTAGCCTTAAAGAGCCAGATAGAACCAAAATTTTCGTACAGTTCATTATTTGAAATACGATCAGTTAGACGGGTACCCAGAAAAGTCCATAGATTCTGGAAAATATCTAACAAATCCTCCTCCGTCTATCGGAGCACCCACGTTTCAAGGCCACACCTGGCCACTGTCATCACTGTGACCACTGCAAGCATCATTAGGAACGTTTGGGCCAAAGAGTAGTGGGCTATTACTGCTTTGGAAACATACGTGAAACATTGGAAACTGCATTACCACGAACTGTTTGACAAACTTGACATAACTGATAGAACAGCAGACAAACACAGTGAAAACGAAAAGTTAAAATTTCTATCCTACATCAGGAGTTTTGAACTGGACTTGTTAGAAGTTTTAGAAACATATGTCCCAGTGGTAGGAAATATGAAATTATGTGATATAGAATTTATTTTTTCAGGCAGAAAGGCATTTTTATTAGAATAAGAAATATGGTATTTTTTTAGGGGGATTCTAAAACCTAGGCTGGTAGAAATAAGGATAGATGATATTCAGCCTAGGTATATTCTGTTTAGAAAACGAAAAAATAGTAACGGTTATAGACTGCTGCAATTTTGTAGATATAACAGTCTAGTTATAACGAATACAATATTTAGTGACCCAAAAGTCAACATGGCACTGACATCAAGGTTAAAACGGCCAACATTATTGATTGTGTTATTGTAAGCAGAAGACTGACAATATCAATGCAAGATTTTAGGGTGTATTGGAGTGCTGTTGTTGATATTAAATGTAAAGATCACCATCTAGTAGTGTCTAGGGTTACTCTTGTGGATATTTAAGAAGGGTAACCAATCTTGTGGTAAAGCAACCCCCCTCCATTCTCCTATCAGGAAGTATGTCTACATTCTTCCAAGGATATCCCTTTTGAATTTTCCTGATTACTAGAACCAACGAATTTCTGCACGTCAGGAAGCAGCCTGCCACTAGACTTTTACTATAGGTCCTAAGGACAGAGCATGCAGTCCTACAAATGTAAAGTGCGCTTCTCGTAACAAACTTCTTTTGTAATGAAAGTTTGCAAAGTTTTAGTTGTAATAATCAAAAGCGAAATTACTAACTTAAGATGCAATTACAAACGTCTAATGGAGACCACTTTTTTTTTTTACACTGTTATATATACACGCATAGTTTCAATTACAAATACGGTTGAATCATTCAGACAGAGCAAAACGAGCAAGGATAAAACGCTTCTCATGTCTTGTTGTTTCTTTTCTATCCTTGATCTTCGTAGTCAGTAGAAACAGCCATAGTTATTCTTTTTAATGTCATAGAACATAGTTGGTGGACCTACACTCATAGGCCCTTAAAATTTGAGTAGGTCACACAGAGGTCGAAATTGGAGACAGAAGCTTTTTTTCATATCTGCGGCTCAAGAATCATTACTCGTTCTCCAGCCAATTTAGTCCCATAATCTTTTTTAATAGACTTGTTCTTACAAACCACATGTTGCTTCACAGAGGCATAACACTAGAATTTTATGCTCGCAACCATGAAATCAGATAGGATAATTTTTTTGTCTTTTTGACAATATGCAACCGACTCTCTTAATAGCTTGTCTCCTAGGGCTCAGAGAGAGATGATGTTTTGCTGCTAAGGGTCAATGAGATGTCGCAGGAGATGTGGCTTAGAGATGGTCTTTTGTCTGGAGTTTTCTAGACAAAGACTGGAGGTCTGAAAAAATGTTTTTTATTGAGTTTACTTCAAAATAAACTGCAAAGCCCTTTATAGTTTTGTCTTGTATTCTAGAGCCGAGAGAGCTAAAGAACTAATCAATATATTGTTCTCAATTTCTTCAGCTACTGAGAACAGAAATAATTAGTACATGAAAGCTTAAAGAAGGATTTACTAATTCTAGAGTAATACTACCATAGTTTGAATCTGTTCTTAAAGGGATTAAATAAAAAAAAAAAGTTTTTTAAACCGAAAGTAAGGAGCGACATTAAAACTTAAAACGAACAGAAATTATTCCGTATATGAAAGGGGCTGTCCCCTCCTCAACGCTTCGCTCTTTACGCTAAAGTTTTTTATTGTTTTAAAAAATAAAGTTGTGAGACAGAGTCAAACTTTAGCGTAAAGAGCGAGGCGTTGAGGAGGGGACAGCCCCTTTCATATACGGAATAATTCCTGTTCGTTTTTAAGTTTTAATGTCACTCCTTTTTTCGGTTTAAAAAACTTGTTTTTTTTATTTAATTTCTGATCGTTTTTTTAGTTAATGCAGCTTTTATTTGGTTCGCCGTCATTGAATAAGTAAACAAAATTTGCATAAAAATTTTACTTTTCTTTTGCTAAATGGATATCTCTAAATTTGGTTATGACGTAATTTACAAATTAACTTACGTAACTAACTTCTATATTCGTATATGTTTCTTCTGGCAAAAAATACAAAGTTGCAGATTTTTGCAGATATGAGCTTGAAACCTATGGAATAGGGTTTTCTGATACGCTGAATCTGACGGTGTGATTTTCATTAAAATTCTTTCACTTGTAGAGGATGTTTCCTCCCTCTTTAAAAAATCGGGTAATTTTCTCAGGTTCGTAGCCTTTGATGAGTAATACTAAACTTAATAAAATTTGTATATTTATATTCAGCATTATAAACACATTCTTTTGATACATTTATTGACATCAAAATTCCGTTTTTAAAAGTTTCGATTACTATTGAGCCGTATCGCTTGTTTTTTTTTATTGTTTTTTTATTACGTATATGTTATTACGTATATGCGGGGGTTCTCCCCTTAGTCAATACCACGCTCTTTACGTTAAAAGTTAAAAAAAAATTTTGATTCACAAACCCCTGAATCACAAAGGCCGTTTAATTAGAATAGATAGCTCTTTTGAAAGCACTAAAAAAAAACTGTAGCGTAAAGAGCGAGGTATTGACTTGGGGGAGAACCCCCTCACATGCGTTATAATTTCTGTTCGTTTTAAGTTCTAATGTTGCTTCTTACTTTCAGTTGAAAAAACTTGTTTTTTTTTTTAATTTCTGATCTTTTTTTTTAATAATGCTGGAAAATCCAGTGCCCCCTTCATAGCAATGTCCCTTTCCCATGAAAACTTCCTTCGTGGAAAGATCCTCCCACATAGCCCCCCACACATCCACCCCCCTACTACAAGAAAACATCCCCCCTGAAAACGTCTGTATGCTTCCCAATAACCAATACTATATGTTAACATTGGGTAAAGTTCATAACTTTTAGCCCTCGGGGGATTAAGTCATCCTAAAAGACAGATTTATCATATTTTCGACCATGCTGAACAAAATTGCTATCTCAAAATTTTGATCGGGTGACTTTGGGAAAAAAATAAGCGTGGGAGGGGGCCTAGTTGCCCTCAATTTTTTTTGATCACTTAAAAAGGGCACTAGAACTTTTAATTTCCGTTCCAATGAGCCCTCCCACAATATTCTAGGACCACTGGGTCGATACGATCACCCCTGGGAAAAAAAAAACAAATAAACACGCATCCGTGATCTTTCTTCTGGCAAAAAATGCAAAATTCCACATTTTTGTAGATATGAGTTTGAAACCTCTACAGTAGGGTTCTCTGATACGCTGAATATGATGGAGTGATTTTCATTAAGGTTCTATAACTTTTAGGGGGTCTTTCCCCCTTTTATTGAAAATCAGCCAAATTTTAACTTTTGATGGGTAGCACTAAACTTGATGAAACTTATATATTTGAAACCAGCATTGAAATATGATTCTTTTGATGTATCTATTGGTATCAAAAACCCGTTTTCTAGAGTTTCGGTTACCATTGAGCCGGGTCGCTCCTTACTTACAGTTCGTTACCACGAACTGTTTGATAAGAACAAAAATTCTCCAGAGCCATTCCTGGCGCATAGGGCGTCAAATTAACGTTTCAGTTGCTGGATATTTTTTTACAGGGACAAGTAGCAAGCTTGTCGCCAACCTCGCTGCTGGGGGATAGAACCCAGGCCCTGTATTGCCAAGCAGAGCATCAATCCACTCTGCTACGACAAAGTTAATCTGTTTTTACGTAGCTAAAACTAAACAAACGTTTTAGATTTTGTCTTTGACCTTTTTTGTTTAGTTGTGAAGACTATTTTTGGCTGTAAACTTTGGTCTTTTAGATATGAGCGAAAAAAAAAAAAAATTAAATGACGAAGCGATTTTGAATGATCGTTTCCGAAAAACCAGGAACGAAAGATCTGATCCAATTGAAATTCAGAAGTAAGGACACCCAATTGAACCCTAAACAACTGACGCAAAATCACTTGAAATTTGATCAAGCCCATTTCCTTAAAAACACTATACAATCGCAATCGTGATTAGAGAATTTAAAAAGGTAGTTAAACTCTTGTCAAAACTATTGACGAAATCGCTCCCTTAGTAAAATTTGAACAAATACATGTTTACTCATTTCTTTGTTTGAGTTTGATATTTAAAATATATAATTTCCCGTCTGTTTACAACTGCTGGAACTAAAAATTACCTAAAATTGACGAGTACCACCTCGATTGGGAGCACTGGTGGCTTCATTCCCAGGACAGGCAACGATCAGGGAAAATATTGGCCCGCCGATATGAGAAGCAAAAAGAATTAATCTGCTTTATTTTAATTTCAAAGCATTAATGTTTTAAATTTATATAGTCTTGAACTAACCGGTTAGCTTTTCTAACCGGTACGATAAAGAATATCTAAAAAAAATCTATATAAATAAGAAGACCGCAAGGAGCATCCTCTGATATCATGGTTCATGTCAACTGATCCCCAATAATAATGTAACAGTGCTTTCAGCTACAGAAATGAAATTTACCCCCCTACAAGCCTGTTTATCAAGGGAATGTATTTGTCTTTTATTTTGATCAATTTTTGTAAAATGTATCGTCATAAAACCTGCAAAATCGTACAGATTTCCAAAACAATGGCATTGCAAATAAACCCAACTTCATTCGATGTCACCACAATCTTGAATTCTAACTCATAATATAGCCAATGATCACTTCAACTAGGTCTAGGGACAGGGAAGGCTGAAAACACATTGAGACTGTATCTAAAAACAATAAAACAATGTTTCAAATTAAAAACTCCGAGTCAGGGGGGTATGTTGGCGGAGAGGATCCCTAAGCCAGGTGATATTACTCTTTTATTTATAATTATTCACCTGCATTTAGTTGCTTCGACAAACTATTTAAAACCTGGGGTTCAACAGACCATTTTTTTTTTTTTTTACTGATTTTAGCAATCAGACTTTGCAGCGCTCCGTTGCTCGGACCTACTACAAAAAAACTGCTTGTTTTACAGCCTTTCAAATTACTATTTTGCATAAATTTGGTATAAGTAAAGTGTTTAGTCAGAGAAAGGCTTTCGAGAAGCCAATGTTTCATTTTCATTCCGACTTTGAAAAAAATTGAGCACATTGCTTCACTAGCACTTCATTAAAGGAAGCAAGAGCATCCTCATAAATATGGAGCTAAAACGGTCTCCCTTTTGTCTCTAGCCGTTACGTAAAAAAAACTGTACATGTTCTTTTTAGCTCCTTGTTTGGACGGTGATCTGATACGCTTTTTCATAGGCAATTTTATAAGCAGCATCATTACGCATAGAAATGTTTAAAATCCACTTGGTTAGAAACACGATTATTTAGAAATAGAAATAGCGTTTTTTGGATTTCTGACTGATTCGCCAGCTTATTTAAACATGTGCATCCACGATTTATATAACCCTAGTTGCTTGTCCCTTGACCTTTTTTTCGTCGTTTGAATTTTCTTTATTGCAGTCATCTTCAACTGGATCTTTACTACAACCTGGCTTCCACAATACAGATGGCAGGAGCTATGCACCACTTATAGGTAACCCTCTCCCTTATTCTCTCCCTTCTTTCTCTCTAGGGAACTCATCACCCTCCCCACTCATCGGTATGGTGGTGTCTTCTATCTTCTCTCTTTGCTTGATAAAAAAAGTGGTAAAGAATCTACTTCAATTATTTGTATGTATTACATTATTCATAATCCAGTGTCCAGTGTCTGAGCCAAGGAACCTGTCGGACACAAGGAACATAATTGATAAAAACTATCGCGTTTAACTCTTTTGTGAAGACCAAAGAAAAAATAGTTTGTCACTTCCCTCAAACATAAAATTAAAGATATATATTATATATATATATATATATATATATATATATATATATATATATATATATCATATATATATATATATATATATATATATAATATATATATATATATATATATATATATATATATATATATATATATATATATATATATATATATATATATATATATATATATATATATATATATATATATATATATATATATATATATATATATATATATATAGCAATAATTGTGTATGTATGTATTTTTTCTCGAAAACTCCTCCATATTTTTTCGGAAAAATTGGCATCCTGAGATATTCTGGCCTAAAAAAAACAATACAGATAGGTCTGAAGTTTGAGAAAATTTGTATAGAGCATTAATTTTAGAAAAACAGATTATGTGAGTGACGTCATTTTTATATGCATCAGTATTGCAATAACATTGTCACACTTATGTGGAAAAGTTGGAAGATTTTCATGTATGGAGAAGTTTATATTAAATTGCTTAAAGAACAAAAAAACTGGCAAATGAAAAAATATTTACATATATTTTGACAAGGGATTACAACAATTCAAAAATCCTAAAATAGAAAACAAAAAGTTTGAAGCTTAGTAGAAATCGTTGTTAGGAATCGGACTTACGGTAATAATCAAATATCTTTGATTAGACTCAGTACGAAAAGACATTAAATTGCGTAAAGAGCAAAAAAACCGGTTATTGCCAAAAATATTTGTATTTTTTTTAACAAGGGATTACAACAATTCAAAAACTTTAAAAAAGAAATCCAAAAGTTTGAATCTTAGTAGAAATCATTGTTAGAAGTTGGACGTGCTTTAATAATCAAGTATCTTTGAAAATTACAGTATGAAAACAATTTGTTAGAATACAAATTCTAAGACATGAAAAAAGTTTAAAACATCTTTAAGTGCAGTTCAGAATCGCTAAAGTTATTATGTAAACTGTAAAAATATTTACGGTGCCTGAAAAATAATTTTAATGTCTTAATTCAAACTAGAAAAAGACCTGGAAATTTTTAAATTAGTTTGTTTTTTGTTAGATAAAATGAACTCGCTATTTTATTAAGCTTAAAGGTTTGAACGCAGCCAGTTATATAATGTTCGTAGGAAGGCCCAAAAAACGAAAATTGCAATTATTGATGATTCTCTATTTTGACAAGGGATTACAACAATTCAAAAACCTTAAAAAAGAAAGTCAAAAGTTTCAAGCTTAGTATATATCGTTGTTAGAAATCGGCCTGTCTTCAGTAATCAAATTTTGATTTTTTTTGAAAAGATACATTATGAAATGACATTAAATTGCGTAAAGAGCAGAAAACTGGTCATTGCAAAAATCTTCTTATCTATTTTGTCAAGGGATTCCAACACTTCAAAAACCTGAAAAAGAAAACCTTTTTGAACGCAACCAGTTGCATAATCTCAGAAGAAAAGCCCCAAAAACGAAAATTTGTAAGTATAAGAAATGATGATTATTTATTTTGACCAGGCATTACAACAATTCAAAAACCTTAAAAAAGGAAACCAAAAACTTGAAACTTACGACATATCGTTGTTAGAAATCGAACTAGCTTTAATAATCAAATATCTTTGAACAGACAACAGCATAAAAAATAACAAAAAAGCTGGTAATTGCAGAAATATTTGTATATATTTTAACAAGGAATTGCAACAACTGAGAAACCTTAAAAAAGAAAACCAAAAGTTTGAAGCTTAGTAGAAATCGTACTTAGAAATTGGACTTGCTTTGATAATCAAGTATCTTTGAAAAGTTACAGTATGAAAAGACATTAAATTACGTAAAGAGCAAAAACTGGTAGTTGCAGAAATATTTGTATATATTTTAACAAGGAATTGCAACAACTGAGAAACCTTAAAAAAGAAAACCAAAAGTTTGAAGCTTAGTAGAAATCGTACTTAAAAATCGGACTTGCTTTAATAATTAAACATCTTTAAAAAGACTGCAGTATCAAAAGACAGCAAATTGTCAGCGGTTATAACACAAACGACAATGAGAATCCATATATAGAAACCTGCCGCGTGCCAAGTGCCTGGGCCCGGCGGCTGGTAATTGCAAAAAATATTTGTATGTATTTTAACAAGGGGTTACAACAATTCAAAAACCTTAAAATAGAAAACTAAAAGTTTGAAGATTAGTAGATATCGTTGTTAGAAATTGGACTTGCTTTAATAATCAAATATCTTTGAGAAGACCTCAATATGAAAAGACAGCAAACTGCCTCAAATTGCCTGCGGTTAAAAGACAAGTGACAACGAGAATCCATATATGGAAGCCTGTCGCGTGCCGAGTGCCGGGGCGCGGCAGCTTCGCTGCCGGGCTCTCGGTAATAATTTTCTTTTATTTTTTTTAACCCTTCTTGACATGGGCACTTAAATTTGGATCAATCAATTATTTGATAATTTAGGACTATTTTTCTTGTCCTATCGTTGGAAAGAAAGCTTTGCTTTTGGAAAAAGTATAAATAAAAAATAAAATTAAATTGCTTATTCTTCAATATTAAACACTTATTAAACACTTATTAACACAAATTAACACTACCTATTCTTCACTATTTTGATAATTTGATGTTATTGCTGATATAATTTTCGCTTAAACTTGATGTTTTTTAGTTGTATATTAAAATGTCTGTTTAAAGTATTTGCATTTTTCCACAACTCAAGAGATCATAATAAAGAAAATATTCTTCAAGGAAAATTGGGACTGGGGGGGGGGGGGGACGGATAAGGAGCCGAGCTATAAGTTCTTTGGTCCTCATAAAATAGTATACACTACAGTTTTTTTTTTTTTTTTATCTGTTTGCTGTCTAACGGCTTCTTCACCTAGTTCATTAAGAATGTAGTGTCTTACTCCACCTTTTAGCCACCAGTATTTACCATTTTTAATTGAATATATAAAACATAAATAAAAGAAAAGAAAAATAAACACAATATTAAAGAATGATACCTGACAAAGGTCATCCTCTCAAATTGATGGTCACCCCTGCAGGACTTTCTGTTGGTCTCTTCGAATGGAGTTTAAAGTCTCAACTTTCCGATATCCATAAATTAGGTGGTATTTGATCTCAACAATTAGAAAACCATGGAACCGGAACATAATTTGAACCCTGCTGCTGGAGATGTTTATTGAAATGAGTTAACGAAAGAATTTGAAAGTCTAGGTTCTAGGAATTCAAAAGCCTAGGCCCCACCTTTTCTTACCATGCTGCCGTTTTCAAGTAGAAACAATGGCAGATTTTTTACACTAATTAGTTTTTTTTAAACTAACTTTCAGATTTTCTGTTACTTTTGGCCAAGGTTCGCCGTGTACTAGGGTGCAGAGGTTGCTGAAACCGCGATAAAAGATCCGCAATGGTCTTGAATATTTGGTTATATTAGATGTGATTCCCTCCAAGGGTGTCAATTGGGAGGAAGGCCGGAACTTAGAATTTGCCACCCTAGACATTGTCCCTCCCACCCTAGATTTTGAAAATATCTTTTTCGTTGTTTTTGCCTTTTTTAGGAATTTCATTGAAAAGCTGTAAAAATGATAAATTGACCTCCAGGGTTTAAAAATTCATTTTGCCCCTTCTAAGTTTCCGTGACTTGTCACCACTGATGCCTTCTCCCCAGATTATTATGAATGATATAAAAAATACCTAATTTTCAACAATTTACTGCCTAAAAATGTACCATCTAAGGTTGATATCCTTTCAGAGCGGCTAGGTTTTGAACCTTTTCAAAATTAAATAAAAAAAGAAGTTTTTTCAAATGAAAGTAAGGAGCAACATCAAAGTTTTAAAAGAATAGAAATGAGTACGTATATGAGGGAATTAGCCCCTCGTCAATACCTCACTCTTTACGCTAAAGTTCGAATTTTGTTCCAAATTTGGAATCACAAAGGCCGTTTAATTAGAATAAATAACTCTTTTGAAAGTACTAAAAAAAACATTAGCGTAAAGAGCGAGGTATTGAAGAGGGAGTGAACCCCCTCACATGCGTAATAATTTCTGTTCGTTATGAGCTTTAATGTTGCTCCTTACTTTCAGTTGAAGAAACTAGTTTTTTTTATTTCATTTCTGATCGTTTTTAAATTAATGCTGGGATATTCGGCACCCCCTTCATGGAAAATTTCTCTTCCTCCATCGAAAATTCCTCCATGGAAAGATCCAACGATGTAAGGACCTCTAGCACCACTGGGTCGATACGATCACCCAGGAAAAAACAAAGACAAAAAACAAACAAGAAACAAATAAACACGCATCCGTGATATCTCTTCTGTCCAAAAATACAAAATTCCACATTTTTGTAGATAGGAGCTTAAAAACTCTACAGTAGGGTTCTCTGATACACTGAATCTGATGGTGTGATTTTGATTAAGATTATATGACTTTTAGGGGTGTTTCTATATTTTTCGAAAACAAGGCAAATTTTCTCAGGCT
This sequence comes from Artemia sinica, assembly GCA_027921565.1. Taxonomy (NCBI): domain Eukaryota; kingdom Metazoa; phylum Arthropoda; class Branchiopoda; order Anostraca; family Artemiidae; genus Artemia; species Artemia sinica. The sequence goes on along the minus strand of JAPEVW010000203.1, from coordinate 176,461 downwards.
CATAGCTTTTGATGGTGAAGACTAAACTTGATGAAACTTATATATTTGAAATGAGCATAATAATTCGATTCTTTTGATGTATCTATTGGTATCAAAATTCTGTTTTTTAGAGTTTCGGTTACTATTGAGCCGGGTCGCTCCTTACTTACAGTTCGTTACTACGGACTGTTTGATGACTAAGTTTGATGAAATCATAGGCAGCGCAATAGCGCTGCCTAGGTAAAGAACGATGTTGGCACACTGTATATATTTTTTTTTGGTTTTGGCCAGGGCACTTCGTATCGAAGGAGTTGTCGTAGAAACTTCGAAAAGAGCTCATTCGATTGGAAATTGGAATACCTAGTGCCCTTTTTAAAAGTCAAAAAGGATTGTAAGGCAACTAAAACCCCTTCGACGTCCATTTCGCCAAACACATTCAATCAAAATTTGAGATAGCCGTTTTGTTCAACGTAGTTGATTTCCAGATAGAAATTATATTTTTGAGGTGGACACTCCCCCACAGCCTTCAGGGCAAGGGTTGTAAGTTTTGCCCTGGGGGCATGTAAGGTTTTTATAGAAAGCTTTGTCTTAGAAACTTCAAAAAGGGCTCATTCGGTTGGAAATTCAAAGAGATAGCGTCGTTTTCAATAGTCGAAAGTGATTGGAGGGCAACTAACCCCTCTCTCAAGCCCACCTTTTCCCCAAACACATCCAATCAAAATTTTAAAGATAGTCATTTTGTTCAACGTAGTTGAAAGTTCTGGAAATTAGGTCTTTGAGGATGACACCCCCCTAGCCCTCAGGGCAAGGGTTGTAAGTTATGCCCTAGGGGCATATAAGGTTTTTTTATAAAAAACACTGTCGTAGAAACTTCAAAAACGGTTAATTTGATTGGAGATTGAAATGACTAGTGCCCTTTTCAATAGTTGAAAATGATTGGAGGGCAACTAACCCACTCTCACGCCCACCATTTCCTCAAACACATAAAATCAAAATTTTGAGATAGCCATTTTTTCGATGTAGTTGAAAGTTCAGGAAATATGTCTTTAAGGATGACAGCCCCCCCCCACCCACACAGCCCTCAGGGCAAGAATTGTCAGTTATGCCCTGGGGGTATATAAGGTGTTTATAGAAAGCGATGTTGTAGGAACTTCAAAAAGGGCTCGTTCGATTGGAAGTTAAAAGGGCCAGTGTCCTTGTTAATAGTCGAAATTGATTGAAGGGCAACTAACCCCCCTCTTCATGCCCACCATTTCCCCAAACACATCCAATCAAAATTTCGAGATATCCATTTTGTTCAATGTAGTTGAAAATTCTGAAAATTTGGTCATTAAGGATGATAAACCCCTTAGAGGCCTCAAGGCAAGGGTTGTAAGTTATGCCCTGGGGGCATATAAGATTTTTATAGAACGTTTTGTCGTAGAAACTTCAAAAAGGGCTTATTTGATTGGAAATTGAAAGGGCTAGTGCCCTTGTTAATAGTCGAAAGTGAATGGAGAGCAACCAACCCCCCTCTCACGCCCACCATTTCCCCATACACATTCAATCAAAGTTTAGAGATAATTATTTTGTTCAACGTAGTTGAAAGTTCTGGAAATTATGTATTTGAGGAAGACAAACCCCCCAGAGCCCCCAGGACAAAGGCTGTTAGTTGTGCCCTGGGGGAATATAAGGTTTTTATAGATAGTGTTGTTGTAAAAACTTCAAAAGGGGCTCATTCAATTGGAATTTGAGAGAGGGCTAGTGCCCTTTTTAATAGTCGAAAGTGATTGGAGGGTAACTATAACCCCTCTCACGCCCACCATTTCCACAAGCACATCCAATCAAAGTTTTCAGATAGCCATTTTGTTCAACATAGTTAAAAAGTTCTTGAAATTAGGTCTTTCAGGATGACACTCCCCCCAGAAGCCTCAAATCTAAGGTTGTAATTTATGCCCTGGGAGTATATAATGTTTTTATTGAAAGCTTTATCGTAGAAACTTGAAAAGGGGCTCATTCGATTGGAAATTCAAAGGGCTAGTGCCCTTTTTAACAGTCGAAAGTTATTGGAGGGCAACTGAACCCCCTCTCACACCCACCTTTTCCCCAAACACATCCAATCAAAATTTTGAGATGGCCATTTTTTTCAACGTAATTTTGAGATAGCCATTTTTTTCAACGTAGTTGAAAGTTCTGGAAATTAGGTCTTTGAGGATGACAACCCCCCCCCCCACAAAGCCCTCAGGGCAAGGGTTATAAGTTATACCCTGGGGGCATATAAGATTTTTATAGAAAGCGTTGTCGTAGAAACTCTTCACCATTTTCCCAAACATATACAATCAAAATTTTGAGATACCCAATTCAGGGCAAAGTTGTCGTTTATTGGCACAAAATAACCGGAAACGGCACTTCGTTGCGGTAGAAATCCTGTTGCGACTAAAAAATAGTACCAGAATTTAAGATTTTTGTTCTAGTCAGTGCTCTCGTTTCAGTGCTCTTCATCATTTTTACTATTTTTTAATATAAATTTTAATTATTAAAATAGGTATGTTAAGCGTTTTAAAAGAGACTTAAAATAGATGAAAGAGAAATATTACCATTAACAGTGAAGTGCTGCATAGCAGAAATAGAGAAAATCCAAATGATGATTTATATTAAATAAAATTAAAATTAATATAAATTGATATAATTGAATATTATCAGTTATTAAGTAAAAGAATCCTCTTCTCAGTTTAGCTTTTTACCTCTACTGGCTAGGCTAGAAAAGGGTTAATCTGATGAAATCACTAATTGAACTTTGTAATGATTTGATGGTAACATGGATAAAAAGTACATAATTATTGTTGATTACCTGAAAAGAAAAAATCTAACCTATTCCGGTGTAAAAGTACCACTTTCTAGTTTTTTTTTCCAATTTCTGGAATATCAACATATAGGAAGATGGAGGGAGGATTGAAGAAAAATTCGTTTCTCAGGGTGCGAATAGTCAAGGACTATTTGAAAGATCATAACTCTTCTATCTGTAATCATAGATGCTTCTGCAAGCTTTGAGAAACATTTCTTTTTAAATTACAAAGAATTACAATTATAAACAAAGAATTATTGTCTTTCTTATATTAATTTGAAACAAACATTTTAGAAAAAAACAGTTTTTCCAAAAAAGTAAAGGAAAAAAAAAAACTCAAAATCAAAAATGATTCAAAATAAAGTTAAAGTAGGTGAAACTAAAAAAATAGAATTTACTACGGATGAATAAATGAAACCTAAGGCGAACAGAAATTGAGATGGGCAATCAAATCAAACTTGGAACGAAGAGAAGCTAACCCAACTAAAAGTAGGCCTACAGCCCATATTAACCCTCTAATGGCCGGAGTGCCATTTGCACTTTATTGAAAACGATTGATGGTACAAATAGTGTTATAACATTATTTACGAACAGTGTCCAAAAGGCCAGCGTCTTTTGCAGTTTACTTAAAACGATGTGTATTTTGGAAAGTACGTTTTTTGTTTGTTCGGACATCTCTGAAAATAGAAGAATTTCCAAATAGTCATCAAAATTACAGGAAAAAAATATTCCTTAGAATAATTACAATTATGATTCTCATTTTGATTTTACCATTTTAAATGGACACAAAAGAACACAAGCCTGAAACATTGTAACATTTTTGTGTTTATTTATAGATACTTCTGTCAACTTTAAGAAACTATTTAGTTTTGTTTCCAATTTCAGCGAAGAGACTGACTTAGTCTCTCTTGACTATCTTCTGTTTAACCAGTTCTAATACATCAATTTCAAAATCTTTAAAGTCGTCAGCAGATTTGGAATTAGGGGCTGGGGGATGAAAAAAAAATAATTGATTTTGGTTGGCAAAGAGCCAAGGACTAGTCTGAAAACATTGCAACATTTCGTGTTTATTTATAGATGCTTGTCTCAGCTTCGAGGAAAAACTCAGTTTGTTTCCTGTTTCAAAGAAAAAATCTTTTTTATCATCTTCTATTTAATCAGTTCTAATGTATTCCTTTTAAGACTTTTTAATCTTCAGTTGATGGGTAGATTTGGGTGACGCATGGAAATAATTTCATTTCGGATTACAAAAAGCCAAGGACTAGCCTGAAACCACAGTTCATATAATTATCCAGTAAGCTTATCGCAGATCATTTCTGGTCTTCGTTCTCGGTGCGAACAAAAAGCTCCTCCCACTTCTTTCTGCATTAGCGGGAATGCGGGTTAGTCTGTTTCCGATTGTTTCCAACAAAGTGCATTATTCGTAATAGCGGGTTTCCACTTGTTTCCGATTAGATCACAGTCTGACTTGTCTACCCATGAAAAGATCTGATTCCGCCTATGTTTCTATCTGCAAAAACGTTCTCCGGAGCACTCGCACCCCGGTCCGGGTTTTTATAATGGGTGAGATAGGGAATGATCATACTGGATAATTATATGAACTGTGCCTGAAACATTGTAACTCTTCCAGGTGTATTTGTAGGAGTCAACTACAAATACACATTGTCAACTTAGACCGTGTCAACTTTGAGAAAACATTTCTTTTTGTTTTCCATTTCAACGAAGAACTTATTTCGAAGTTGTTTACGAGACTTTCTTCTTTTGACGTTTTTATCTAATTGCTTCCGAAAAACAAATTGACAATGTTTGTCTCAGAATCGCTTGGGTGTCAAATTGGATTTGTTACTTTTTTGTGTGTGCGAAGTTTCTTCTAGTTTGGTTTCAAAACATTATTGCAAGTTGATGAATAAATCCAATCTGTTTTAAAATATAGAGATGAGCTTTTCCTATTTCTAACCTTGATCTGTTTCTGTCATTCAAATTGTTGCTTAAAGTTGATACTGACTATTTTCTGTTAGCTTACGGAAACCAAACTGCTAACAAACGAAAACATGTCACTAATAATTCGCAGAGACGCATTAACTGGGCAGTAAATTTAGAAATGGCACCTTCAAATGTTAACAAAAGATTTTAAACCGTCTTCCGAAACTCGAAAAAAGTATCAAAAATAATATACCAAACTGTAAAAAACGGAAGCTTTTCAACTGTTTAAAAAATTTTCTCCAACAACAGTTTTCTCCGCTGCGACAAGGCCCTGAATTCTGAGTAGCTATTTTCTGTTCGCTTAACGTTTATTGAAGGTCAATATATCAAATTATATACTGAATTTCAAAAAACGTAGACCTTTTAATTTTTTTTAACATTTTTCGCCACCAACAGTTTTTCTCTGACAAGGCCCTGAATTTTGAGTAGCAATTTTCTGATTGCTTAAAGTTATTGAACGTTGTCGTATCAAAGTTCTGTATGCTTATGTTATTGAACAATCAAAACTATTTTTTTGGGAAAACCAAAACCTTGAAATTTTGCAAAATAATTCAATTTAAAATTCGTTTCACTATCACTGTCAAGTCCCCGAATGTATCTTAAACTTTACCATAAAAAATTCTATTAGAATCACACATTCTAGCTGACGCCCAACGAGAAAAGGAAATTCATCAGAATTGGATCTATAATCGTTCAACATAGGATAGGGATTACAAACTACTATCCCTACTTATTATGTAGTGTCTGGCGTCTTCATAAAAAGTAGAAAATCTCAAGAAAATTAGATATTCTCTAGATTAAGAGTAAATCAAGTTAATCTAGATTAGATTAAGTCACATCCAAACTGCACGAAATTGACCTAGCTTATCCTGGAAAATCCTACCAAGTTAGATAAGTTAGTTTATTTTGAGCTGTAAGGCCTATTGTTAACAGAATTCTGCTTTATTTGTCCTGCCTTGCACATAAAGTACCGGAAAAGACAAATATGCAGCAGTTTTGGGTCAAACAAAGTCACCAACTATTAGATGGCGATAGTGGTTTTATTTTACGCTCTTATACGCTTCCATGCTCTTTGGCTCATGACTAAAAAAATAGTTTTGTTTTGTTCTGTCAGCGTACCAAGACAAAAAAAGAAACATCTAATGTCTTTTTTTTTCAGGGAGTGACCCCCTTCCTGGAGCAACATCGAGTTTGGACGACTAAGCTCAATAGTAGAGAATCTATCAGTTGCAAAGCAGGCAAAGTTATGGTCTAGTAGTTGAAATAACAAAAGCAGGATTGGATTCTCAAAATTTGTATTATTGCCATTGATCATATTTTTTTTTTATTTGGTTCTTATTGAAGCTAAATTATCGAACCTAGTCAGTGTACGAGTGACTAGAACGCCACATTGATTTACTCCATAAAACAAAGAACAGAAAATGATAAAAAAGAAGATATATGGCTGTCTTCGACTATAAAATACCAATCAACGAGTGAAAAAAGCTGGTGTTTTTGTGTCTGTTTATCTGGGTGAGGATGGAGAGTGAGTTTAAGTTTAATCTATTATGGAGATATTCAATTTGGTTTCTAATGTAATATTGTATTGTTTATTGGCCGATTTTGGGTCATTTCGGAGTATTCTATTTTCAGGGAATTGCCGCTGGAGCATACAAGTCTAATTGTAGATCAAGTGGTTTGATAGTAAAAGCTAAGGCAAAAAAAATCAGAATTAATCGATTTGGCTCTTTGAATTGCTTTTACTTCCAATTAAAACTGATTTTTATATTGCATGAAAATTTGTTCAAAACAAAAAAAATCATTGCGCAAGACATATTTAATTTTATATGACAATTGTAATTTAGTCAACATGACATATACCTAAAATATGCTATATTTCATATTTGAATTTAAGCATTTGACAGGATGTACTCATAAAGTGACATGCCATCTCTGAAAATTTCATTTTTGAGCCGACTTATTTATTATAAGGAATATGTCGATCAGAGGTACTGTCAATTGAGGCGTAGCCAATGTAATATTTTCCTCGCAATTTTAGTTCCCATAAGTTTGTATATTAAATAGCAGAAGGGCTCTCTGCGTGGCCTGCGAGCCAATTCTAGGCCTTCATGTACTGATCATGTAAATGTATGTGCCGAGCTCTTCTTCTTCTTCTTAACCAAAATTGACACTAAAGGTAAACAAAGAAAAGTATTATATACGCTAGATCTCTTTTTGGCCTTCAACCGTCTAAACAACCAAAGAGTATTTTATTGAAAGGAGGTTCAGATATAAGGACTTATATATATATATATATATATATATATATATATATATATATTATATATATATATATCTATATATATATATATATATATATATATATATATATAAATATGTATATATATATATATATATATATATATATATATATATATATATATATATATATATATATATATATATATATATATATATATAATATATATATATATATATATATATATATAGCCTATATATATATATATACATATCAAAGCCTTTAATACATATCATACAGAGCTTTTACAGCTTGGTGTCGTTAATCTAAGAATACCTTAAGCATCAAACCATCAATGCTGTCAAACAAACTTTCCCAAACTTTCAAGCCTACTAGTCCTTAAAAAAATTTGCAATCCTATCACCCATTACCAAAAGTAAAGGAAAAATTCGCAGCTGATCTTGGAAATCTATCATTCTAACCTGACCTGAAGGGTAGCAGGGCCGTAATTTGCTATGGGGCAGGGGATGGCTGCCCCCTCCAGATCCCAGTCCCCCCTCAGATTACCGTTTGCCTTCCTCACGAGCTGAAATTTAGTTTCTTCAAAAATCTTGTCAAAACTAGGATAAGCTTGTATAATTCAAACATCTAGAGAAACGGGTCACTTTTCTTTAGTACATCTTTGCCTTTATGGTACTATATGGCTCTTTTTTCATTTTTCGCTGTCATTTTCATCTGATTTGGAAAAATTGGCTCCGATCCCCCCCCCTTCCACCCAGGATTTTGACGAAATTATGCCACTGAATGGTAGCGTACATTTCTAATGTAAATATTAAAAGACAATGTAACGAAAACACGTGAATCTTGAAATCATTGCGACAGCTCTTTCTGCAAATTTTTGTTTTGCCCAGTGTTTTTAGAAAATGGCAAACCATTAGACGTAGTTAAAACCTTCCAGTGAAACTTAACAAAAACCAAGATAATTACATGTCTTTTTCGTAAAAATATCCTGTTTGTACAGGTTTTGTTAAATGCAAGCTTCCACCTCGACACAACTTTACATCTTTTATGTTAAAATTTATGACAACTTCATCGTTTTATGCTTCATCCATAAGAAGACTGTCATGGGTAGATAAATACCCTATTTTGTGATTAAATCATGAACCAGAGACAGACTAAAAAAAAAGATACCCGAAATACAAATGCAGATTAAACCCAAACATGAAAAAAAAAAACAAAGACAAGATTGCAAAACAAATTAAAAACGGCTAAAATTACATACCGTATTTGAAAATTAAAACACTATTCAAAAATTGAGTCTTTTTGTACGAAAGAAAAATATATTTACAATAATTCTAATTGTCTTATCTCAAGTAATCAACATAAACCAAACAGCAGAATTACTCTAAATCTTCTTTTATTTCCTAGCACGATTGAAAAAACGGTTAGAAAATAAATAAAAAAACGGGGTTCTTCAGCTGAAAGTAAGGAGCAACCTTAAAACTTAAAACAAACAGAGAAAATTCTGTATATGAGGGAGACTATCCTTTCATCAAAGCTCGCTCTTTACGCTAAACTCTGACTTTTTGTCCTGATACCTTAGCAAAAACTACTCAAATACAAGGACCGTTGATTTTGAATGAAAAGTATTTTTAAAGAACTTTAGGACTTCAGCATAAAGGGGAGGAGGGTGGCGAGAAAGGGACAGTCCCCCTCATATACAGAACACTTTCTTTTTGTTTGGAGTTTTAATGTTGCTCCTTACTTCCAGTTGAAAAAAACTTGTTTTATTATCTAATTTGCATAAATAAGGCACTTTTGCGAGGAAAATTATTTACATGATTGAGCGAATTACAAATTTTAATTCTCTTTGCTCTCTAATCTGAGAAAGAGCACCAGTAGTAGAGGATAAGGGGTTTCGGCTCCTTCCTAATTCCTCAAAAATATACTATAAATTTGAAATTGAGTATTTTTGAACTTCGAAAATTTGATTTAAATTTCCATAAGAATTTCCAAAATTAGAGATTCTGAAATGAATTCAAAAGGAAAAAAAAAACACTTTTTGGCGAAATAACTTAGTTTTCAAAACTTAGCCCCCTCCCCACCCCTGAAAAAAATGTACAAGCTCATCCTCCCTTGGAACAACTTTTGCGGTTGTTCTTGATTCGAAGCATTATAAATCTTCTAAATTAATGTAGCTGTAGTGGCGTCACTGGGCCAGACAAATTTTAGCCCAATGGTTTGTTTCTTTGGAACAGTAAGAAGTGTATTTCCACACAGTGTATTATTTGATGAAAATTTGGAGGCGAATTGTGAACCAGTGCTAATAATTTTGTAAATTACTTATTTAACCAAAGCTGAAACTTCATTTTTTCTGTGATCTATTATATCTTAGTGCCTTTATGATAATGTGCCTTATATTTAGGTTTATGTCTAAAACCTACTCATGTATGTCGCTGTAAAATAAAGAATGTTACAATTTTCTTGCCTGCTGTTTTTTCAAGAATTTCAAATATGTAGAACTTATCTCATAAGGCTAAAAACTAACAATAGAGCCGTTTTTTTCACTCATCAATGTGCTAAGATCTTACATCTTTTATCAGAAAACGCTTAAAAGTGAAATCTTTGAACCAAGATCTTACATATTTTGTCGTTTTTATGCAAACGTCTTTCATCATTCTGCTCTGATCAGCGGTCTAAGACAATGACGAGTATATCATCAAAGTTCTTTCATCATTGTTCTATACGGCAGAAAAATGGCGTTCTTCACACTTTTTGCTAAAATCACTAAGCTGTAAGATCTTAGAACAAAGATGAGTTAAAAAACAATAATCTTTGCAGAAAGATGCAAGATCTTAGTTGTAAGATCTTAGTGCTAAAAAACGGACCTAATGACTTCAACTGGTTGTTTTGAGATACCAAGCGCAAGCGGCAGCATGGCATGGAACACGACAATGTCAAACTCACCCCATTCTAAGTTTTTGTAAATAAATCCAGAATAAAATCTACTTACCGTTGTAAATATTATTTTTAGCATTGTTTTACGCAAAATGAAGAACCAAATATTGCTGAAAAATAAAAGCTAAAAGTAATGATAGTAGTAGTAGTAGTCTCATTTAGTAGTCTCAAAACACATATAACTTCCTTAAATCCATGGCGAAGACTGGAATGTGAAAGAAGGAGGTTTGAACTGGAGGCAATCGCCAAAATTAATAAGGATTCAAAGTTGAACAAAAGAACGGACCTTATTTAGTGATTAAAAGTAAAAGAGCTTTTTTTTCACTGAAAGCAATGAGCACCGTTAAAACTTGAAACGAAAAAAAATTAATCCCTATATTAGAGGGGCTGCCCCCTCCTCAAACCCTCAATTTTTGCACTAAATACTTTTAGTGCTTTAAGAAAGCTTTTTGTTCAAATTAAACGGCCCTATTCTTTCAGGAATCTTTCTTGAAGAATTGTGAGAAAAATCTAAACTCAACGTAAATAGTGATGGTATGAGGAGGGGGCAGCTCCCCTCATATACGGAATAATTTCTGTTCATTTTAAGATTTGATGTTGATCTTTATTTTAAGTTGAAAAAAAACTTTTTTCTTCAATTAATTTCTGATCGTTCTCCCAATTAAATCGGAAAATCCAATGAAAATCCCCCATAAGAAATTTCCCCTGCGCAAACCCCCCCCCCTCAGATCATGCTCTCCTCGCTGACTATTCCCCTGGAAAGTTTCCTGCGGACAATTCCACGGAAAATTCTCTTACTTTCATTTTAAAAAAAAAACTTTTTTAAATGTAATTTCTGATCATTTTTTAAATCATGCCCAAAGTCCCCCTCCGTGAAAATTTTCTCTAGAAGATCCCTCCTCCCAATCGAAGAATCCCTAAGAAAATGCCCTTCCTTATAAAAATTTCACCGAACAATTCTCCTGAAACATTCTTTCCGCGTGTAAAATTGAGTCGCCATAGAGAAAGTAAGAATTCTAGCAAATTTCCCCCGTGAAAATTATCCTTGGAAAATTCTCTCTTCCCGAAACCTTCCTCCCCACAGAAAATTTCCCCTTGGAAGATCCCTTTGCCTACAGAAAAACACCCCCTAAAGTGTCCGTATGTTTCCCAAGAACAAATACTATAAGTAGTAATCTATATAAAGGTTTGAATTATACATTGAATTACACAAGAATATACACTACAGTTTCACGTGCATATTGTAAAAAGTGACCAATCCTTTTATACCTATAAAGTGGTCAAACAAGTTTTGAGAGTATGGTTGAGATTGTATAAGACAATCAGACTGGTTAGTGCTATATATTTCAATTGCACATGGAATTTCGCATGGTATACACTTCAGTTTCACGTGCACATTTTAAAAAGCTGGCAAACCTATAAAGTGCTCAAACACGTTTTGAGGGTATAGTCGAGATTTTATAAGACAACCAGACTGGTTTTTGAGGTAACATCCATCTTTTAGGGCCAATCAGAGACAGCGGAGGTTAGTCCATATACGATAACTTGATTGGTGATTGGATTTGAATAAAAGGAGTGATTTTCATTGCAATTCTTATTAGTAAGAGAATTGAATTCAGAGAGAATAGTTTATTTGAGAGGATATTAGTAGAAAATGAGTGGAGCATTTACATTATTGGAGATTGATGGGGGAGCCGGCAGCAGCAGCAAAGATATACGAGTACCAAATGCGGCTGTGGAAATAACAGGAGGATGTAGACTATGCCTTGAATGGGTCGATATGTATGCTAGATACGTGATATCATTAAGCAAATTTAAGCTGGAGGAGCAATTATGTTTTGCTGCGAAACTGAATATTGTGCATATAGATAGACTTCAGGCAGCATTAGATGTGCTAGTGAAATATATTGATGAGAACAAAATGCATCAGTGAATATTATTGTTGTAATTATGCTCAATAAAATTGTTTCTAAGTCAAAGGTATTTTTCTTTCTATAGTAGGCTAGCGTATATTTTTTAGAGTAGAAAAAACTCTGGTTAGTCTGAAGTTGGTTGTGAGAGTGTTAGGAGTGTAAAAAATGGATAGATTTGAGAAAGAGCGAATCATGGGGAATCTAGTGCTTATGGAAAAATGTTTGATTCTAGATGATGATTTTCTAGAGCTGTCTATTCAAAGGAATATATTTTCTCAGGGAATGCTTGTCGATATAATGAAAACTGATTCTCCATCATTAGACTATTGCATGAAGCTTTTACGTTGTGGTCCAAATGCATTTACACAATTTATTGATATATTAGTCACGACACGGCAAAATGATATTGTGGATATGCTTTTAAGCACTAGTTTAGAAATTTAGGACTTTTTTTCATGAGAAAGATGGTGTTCAAGGATGATTTACTCCTCTCTCTCTCTCTATTCCAGTCAATTTGTTGTTGTTGGTAGCTCAGTTTCATTGTGGCAGTGAGAGTGTCAACACATGAAAAAATGTTCCATACATGTCAACTATGTATGTACACACTGGGCAGCTGGTCATCATGTGAGAATTGCACAATGATTGATGAGCATGATGAAAAGTGTAGATTATGCAACCCGTGTAAATTGCATAGAGGATATGCTGAGCAAATTAAAGGTTGTAATTCCTGTCTTTAGGAGGTGTGTGACTCTCATTCTAGAGGGCACCTATGCTCCAATTGCCACTATGATAAATGTAATCAATGGGAGAATACATATCCCGGTATGATTGGAAAGAATCTTAAGCGTGATTTTAGTTTATTGCTACGAGATTAGTATCGTCGTGGTTTTAGACTGTTCTGGGAGGAGGAGCCGGGCCAGCGATTCAACTGTTGGAACAACAAAAGAATATGGTTTCTACGCCATCGTTGTGAAGACAATGGGTGTTATGATTATAAGCCCACTGATTTTTGTTTGCCTGTGATGGAATGTGATTCGTCACTTGAGGACACTGTTTGTGACATTGCTTCAAATAAGCAAATTGAAACATGTGAATTCTACAGAATGAATGAGAATATTATCATTGACTATACAAAGAGATATGACAAGAGTGAAGTTACACTGTACTGTAGAAAATGTGACCCTAACATTGCAGTACATCAGGATCAGTATGTTGTGAATTCAGATAATCTATCTGCATTAGTTGTTGTCGACAAATACCTAGTAGAAGATGAAATCTATAGAGTAGAAAAGTCTTTTTTTATCATGTATATACATTTTATTCATTTATTAATAAAAACAATTTCACATACATTTTTTGAACATTTTATTCGTAGGGCACTAAAATCAATATTAAACACGCTTGTTATTATATTTTTCCACTAGAAAGTCGTTCAATCGAGGTAAGTCAACGTAGATGTCGAGAAACTGCTTGTAGGTATAGCCACGACATCTGAATATGAAAAAGAGTAGTGCATGAAAGCCACATGTCTTAGTCGTTAAATCCTGTACTCTTCGTTGATTTGAATAATAGTTTTCCCACTGCTTTCGATAAAGTTGCTGATGTATGGAGTGTAGAATTTATACGATAGGCCAAGAGGATCAAAAAATTCAATATTCTTCGCTGTTTGAAAGATGCATAGCCAATGGCCTGTCTTCAAAGTCGATGGACTGCTATTAACAATGTTTAGGGTATTGTTAACACTTGGAATTTTTTCAATGAAATTCGATGGTGTGCAATAGGACTTGTACTGGGACATGTATGGATCCATACTAAATACGTTGATTATTTGGTTTGTGTTCATGGTGCAAGGTCTAGTAGAACACTGCCGTTGGGTATGATTTCCCAATAGGTTTCAAATTGACTCAATGATATTAGCGTGATACTCTCAGTCAAAGCATCGGCAAATGTACACTCTAAACGTACATTCCCTGTTCGTACTATGCTTATATCCTGGGTCCCCGACAAGTCCAAAACAATTACGCCATGATTTTTTTGAAAACATTGAATATGTTATTCCATTTTCAAATAGTTGGGAGTCATGATCTAGGGATTGCATGGTCAACTCGTACAGAGTTCTATAGGATTTTTTGTCAAATGATAGAGTGTACAGTGGAATACCATTCACTTTGCACACAAGGCTAGATAGACCAAAAAACTAAAATCATGGGGGATTCAGTCGAGGATCCAACGGCACTGCCACTCTCCATAAAGGCCAAAGCCAATTTTGATGGGATTTCTCCATTGATAAATGATGAATCGCTATAGCTACGAGAGCCGTGGCAATGTGACGTTGATTGGTGATCGTATGGGGAACAAGAAGTTTAACGTTGTTGCCATTGGCTCTTAGCTTTTCCACTGCCAACGCAACAGAGCTCATAACCAGTTGTTTTCGAACGTGGAGAATTGCCGATGTGATAATGACATTTGCATCGGGTGCTGCAGGAAGTGTTTTTCTCAAAATGAAATTAGATGAGGCCAGTTGCAACTTTATGTCAATGTTGACATTGGGGGGTAACCATTGGGATATATTGAATATCTCATGATTTAATTTTCCAACTAGATGACACTCCTGACTCACTGCAGTAGTCAACTCGCCGTCAGTATCAACACCTGATCGATATTCATAGCCCAATGACTGTCCTCTCAACTCCTTGTATGCCTTTGGTGTCATCATCATAAATTGTATGTAGCTTGCATAGTTGGATAATTATTGATAGTGCTCACCAATGTTCCATTAATAAATACATTAATTTTTTGAACAGGTTGTGTAGAATACAGTTTTCGTAGGAGAGACCATCGGCAACAGTTGGAGTTGTATTATCTGACTTTTTCTTTACCGCAACATTTAAATCAATAAATGTTGATGACAAATCAATAATATAGTCTTCATTGGAAAATATTTGAAAGTGTATATTTTCCGAGAGGGGTTGTTGGGGGTAAAATTGTTCATAGTAGCCATACTTGACACTGACATCAAAATTTTCAGCATTGAATAGATTCAACGAGGAACTGATTAATGGCTATGATTCCTTGTGGGGAGATAAGTCATCTTAAGAGAAGAAATCCTTCTTTGATCCAACGATCTTTTTCTTTTTCTTCTGCTTATTGGTCTTCCTTGTTTTATTCCTCAAAGTCCTTGTTGATGTCCTTCGCTTCCCGCCTGGGTGGAGACTGATGAGTGAATGACGCGCACGCATCCTTTCAATCCCTTCCTATTTTGCTGAGATTTTAATTGCTCACCACGGGTCTTGCTGAAGATCTAATATTTTCCTTAACACTCTCCTTGAAATTCTTGCCCGACTCCCAGTCCTGTAGTGTTGAGGCAGCAAAATTGATGCAGCAGGTACAAGATATTTTTCTGGCAAGGGGTAGTGAAGAACGAAATAGCCTAGCAAACCAGCTAACAAGAACATAGCCAGACATTGTAGTGCGCCCCTTGAAGTAGTCCAATCCATTGCCTATTTGACGTGGACTCAGAGCACCAACATAGCAATCGATATCGGGACAGACAAATGGAATTCTTCTATTGTTCATTTTAGGTGCTGGTGTCGCCGACAATGGGTCGAAAATGACATGTAATCACTGCTAAGCCTTTTGTTATTGCTAGAGGATCACCCAATTCACTTCTTAGTGTTAACTGACAGAGTTCCAAATACGAAGTGTTTACAGGAACATACTGAAGATGCTTTATATTATAGTGATGAACAAGTTCATGAGTTGTTTTTCGTTCAAGAACACGTAGGAGGGGGACATTTGAATTACCAACTCTCGATGTTTCCACAAAGGATCCGAGGCGAAACCAGGTGGATAATCAGCAAAAAATAACTTGATCCATCCCGTAAACGGTGCCAGCATTTTTCCCATTGATCATATTCTGTTTAAAGCCAAGAACGTCTCTCAGATTATCATTGAGAATAATTATTTCAGTGTCAATAGGTGAGGTAATGTAAATCCTATCGTGTTCCAATGAATAATTAAAATGGAATATACCATTCCTACGATATGAGATTTTTCTTTTGTTTTGTACGACACAAATCTGTCATATTATCGTATTCAATATATTTCAATTTGACATGTGGATATTCGTTAGATTTAAGTGCTTCAACCCATTGATAGTCGACAAAGAGTGACCAATCGAATGGTATAACTTTATATCACACACACGATCCTTTCTCAGGATGTCATAGGTATTTTGAGAATACAATCGACAAGAGCCACTTCATACGCACGTCCAAAAATCACTTGTCTTATTCAAGTCGTTTTAGAGAGGATTAGAAACGTCGGACATAAATGTTACATAGAAATCATTGGGCATTGTCATTATCTTCAACACCGATCCAAGAATCAAAATCAGAGTTGTATCCTAGCCACCGAACAAGAAAACTGTTTCTTACCCCTGTGAGTACGAGCCTTTAATATCTTTTCAATTTGATAGATTTCCCTATTATTTTTAATGTTTTGTAGTTCATAGTCATAAAAGCCGCCGAAAATCTCTTCATCTTTGGTATCGCGCAAACGATAAGTTATGGGTTAGTGTCTAGGATTTTGCCACTTTAAAAAAGTTCTGGGGATCACAAGTAATTCCCCTTTTCAAAAACATTAGTTGTTCTATTAATTCGAATAGTATCACCAACATTGAATTTATTTTTCTTCTTTACAATCATTTCATTGGAATATTGTTTAAGAAAGGTGTCAATTGTATCATGATCAGAATGAGGAACTTCCGTTGGGGTTGAGTTGGACAATGATCGATGAGGTCGTTGATTATAAATCAACATGATTTTATCTAAATCCTGAATAAAAGCAGATGTATTTTTCAATGTACAATATCTTGAAATTATAAGTCGAATAGTTTTTATCAATCGTTCGGCCAATGCAGCATTTATAGGACTATGACGATGATAGAGCAGTGTATTATATTTCACTAGTACTTTTGCAACAAGGGGATTAACAAATTCATTACTGCGATCCGTTTGAGTTTTTTTATACGAATCCTGTTCAAGAATACTTTCTATAGCCTCAGCAACTTCAACGCCTCTCTTTGACCCCAATGGAATTGCATATGCATAACGACTATAAACACTGATTGCAGGTAGAATGTACTTTTACGGTGTATTATGACGTCGTTGAATCTCATCTAGAGTTAGGAGATCTGCTTGCATTATATGCAATGGGAAAAAGGCTTTAGTTTTTTGATAATGATTAGCACGAAATCTATGATTTCTATGCAGAGTGTAACTTGATTCATTTTGTAGATAGTCTTGTACACTTTTAGTGTGAACACCAGTGACCTTTGGAAAGAGTGCTGGGGGAACTTAAACTCCCCGCCTCACAAATATTTTCATAAACACCTTTCAGAACTTTAACCATTTTGAACGTAAACACGTAGTGTAACTTCCGCTACCCTTTTGTATACTAGGTGTGGTTTTTGATGGGGGTGATGGTGACATGATACGTTTTCACTTTTTTCTAGCTATCAATGGTGTGCTCCTCCTTGTTGTCAAGTTTCCACTAGTGTGCTAATATTTTCCAAGATTGATTTAAAATCTTCTTCTTCTTCTTTTTCATATTTTAATGGTGTTTTTGTTGTTGATGATGCGTGTTCATTTAATTTTCTTATAATTTGTCTATTGCTAATAAGGCTTTTGGGAAGTTTAATGTATTTAGAAAGTTGTATAGATGAGCGTTAAAAGATAATAGTCCTCCACGATTTGTAACCATATCATAGATTAAATCAAGTAGAATATAGCTCTTGCCCTGAATTATAATCCCTTTCCCATTGCCATCAACTTGAATATGATCATGACCACTTTCCATGAGATAAGTTAGGAGTCGTTTACTTTGTTCACGATATGAGTGGGGCATTAGATTTCCAATTTTCGACACAATTGAATCCAATTCCTCCTTCTTTAATTGTGTTCCAGCAGCAGAATCCTGAGGAGATGATTCTTTTTTTGTGATCAATAGCAGCAGTGGCCTTCACATGATAGGGCTTATGTTTGTCCACTCGGCTAAGTGCATCTTGAAGTAAAAGCAGTTTTTTATCATCCTCAATATTCTCGTTGTCAATGAATTTGTTCAGATTGTTCTCAAAGTGTTCCATAGGTGAGAGAGCGAGTTCTATTGGAGTCAATTTATAGGGTTTTACCATTCTCTAGAGAAAACTGTTTACAAGTCCTGCAATTATTGGTAGTAAAAGTGAGAAAAAGCTACCGCCCGCCTGAAGAAGTCGTTTCCTTTTAAAATCCTTTCCTTTCTTTTTAGAGGCCATTTTACGTACAATGGAACGATCTTGCTTTGCCTGTTGCTTAACTACTTCTGGCAGTTGAACATTGCGGTCGGTCAAATTTAAACAAAGTTCAGATATTAGATTAATGAAATTATTGTCAATACCATGTTTGAGTATGGCTTTCCTAAGCGAGGGTTTTGAAGTGCTTAGAACTGAATATAAATGTCTATTTTCATGTAGTTTCTTCAGTGTCATGATAGCAACTAATAGGTCTTTTTAGTGTTCACGGGGAGATATACTGTAATTTCATTGTCGAAAATATCTGTGAATACACGCAGATCCTCGGGTGTATTTTGATTAAAATCCAATAGATATAGCCGTAAGAATTATTAGTTGCCTGATTGTATGCTGAGAGCAGAAATTTAGGGGTGCCGGTGCATATTTGTTTATTGAGAGTTATTAGCGAGCTAGAATCACGAATAAATCTGTAGATGATTTAGTAGGTGCAGTTCAATGCAAGTGTTCGCATACATTTGCTCTGATGAAAGAGATTGTGTAGAACCAGCGTAACGGAAATCTGTTCATGATGAGAGCGAACAGTGAACAGTTGTAGCATTTCCTGGGACCATTGTTCAATAGATTCAGCCAGATCGTCAATAATCAGCCAAGAGTTTGGTTCAATGATGCTGAAAACATCAAGTCCCTGTATGAATTGTATCTGCACCAATCCCGCTGTGCCAATTGCTTTTATTTTATCGTATGACTCCTGCCAAAATACTGTAACTATAGTAGGTTTTTTTCGGCTTTTTCACAAACATTTTATCGCAATTTTTAATTATTTTAGTTAAGAGTGTTGTTTTGCCTGACATCGACCGCCCACACAGAAACGATCTGAATGGTGTTTTAAATTGATACATGTTCCCTTCAAAAGTTCACCTAGACAACTAACTGTAGACTATAGCTGTCTAATGACTAAATAATTTCCCTATTACTACTACTAGTCAGTTCAAGAATAATGAGAAGAAGAATAAATAATCATATTTTCTTTTATTATACGCATAAAAGTAATAACACTTTACAAATACTACATTGAACACAGGAGAGCACATTAAACATGAAAAAAATACACTTTTTTTTAAAAAAAATTTATTTATAATAAAAAATACAACATTTACATAAGCACTAGAAAAAAAAAACACTTTAATAAATACACTTTGTTTTATTTATTTATAAAAAATACAACATTTATTAGAATATGTACACACACTTAAAATAATATCACACACTTTTATTTACAGCTTTTAAATTTGGAATGGGGTCCCCTTAGGGGTGGCCGCTGCGGCGGCCGGGAAGTGCCAAGGGCCGGGAAGCGGGTTCCGCTGCGGCGGGCCGAGGCGGAACAGGCCGGGGGGGGGGGAATTAAATAGTGGAAATTACTCTGGCTTGCACAAACTTGAAAATTGTTTGATAAAAAAAAGAATTTAAAAACACCCATCACCCAAAAAAAAAACCCTCCCACTCAATTTGTACTTTTTTTTTAATGAATTTAAGTTCATTTTTGTAGACCGGGTTGTTTCTGTACTCTACACATTCAACTCGGTCTGAGATTGAATAATGACCGTGTGGTAGTACCTTCACACCATCCTCAAGTACATATACTTTGTCCGATATGGCCGACATGGCGTTTTTCTCAACTCTAACTGTGTAGTTTTTAAATTGTGAAGAGCGAATCGCCAAGACTTTCACTCTTGGGACTAAACTACGTTCCACAGAGTTTCTATACACACTCATGTCGAAATTATTTTTTACAAAGTGTGTAGGTACCCCCTTGCAAACTTGTTTGATATCCTTGTTGTGCGTTTCCACACAGTATACCTTTGGCCCAGGAAACACACCACTGGATATCAGATCAATACCAGTTTCAGATTTTAACATTAACAATTGATTTGGGGCCTGGCGTTTCATTAGCTCTGGGTAGCGGGATTCATACCAATTAGTGTAGTCCATTCGCGAGCTAATGTACTCCCCATTTCCCAAATAATTCAATAGGCTTTCAGTTTTGACTTTTAACAGGAGTGAATCAGTGTCCCCGTAATACACTTGAACTTGTCCCTCAATCGGCCACTGTATCTTGCATACATTATAATAAAATGACAACATGAGTTTTTTACATATTTCAGTTATTGCACTCCCGCCTGCTATATTTTTATTTAAAACAATGTTTCTTTTCTTGCGATATAGGACCGCCCTGTCAAAGTCTATGATTGTGAACGATGTGAAGTTTGGATCCGCAATGATTCGAGCACAATCTTTGGGATTGGTTACAATGTCACATCGACTTCTGTTTCGTACGCTTTCGCACATTTTACCGAAAGCTGAGTTCAAAATGAGTTTATAGACTTCTTTTTCAACTTTCGTTTTCGCTTGTGAACGCTTACTGGCAAAGGTGTCAATAAACGTTTTCATGTAAGGCTTTTGATCAAATTTGAGGGCTCTATGGATCTTTGTGACTTTGAAACCATTGGACACCATCCATTTCAATAGCACGTGATGAACAACGATATTCTGTTTCGGGTTGAGGTCGGCAAATAGTTTTGTTTTGAAGGTATCCAGTGCATACTCCCATCCTCTACTAAAGATAAATTGTAGGGGCTCAGAGAGTATACCCCGGTCTATTTATGCACGAAAAACAAAGTCTTTTACCGAGTCATGGATTTCCATGGGTATTTCACCATCAATTTCAAAAACCATCCCTGTGCCCCATTCTCCTCCACACTAGCAATGTCAGGGAAATTCGAAGCACACGGATTGTCAAGCCATTTGTAATTGCCACACGGCAAACAGTAGTGAGACATTACCGATGGGTAAAGAGAATTCATATACAAAAAAACTGCGTCCGACTTTTCATCGGTGTGCTGTCCGGTCGGATCAATTTTCATGATACGGTCCCCGTGAAAAACATACCCTCCCCTCATTGATCTCTCTACAAACAGATGCTGATCCACATCGGTGATCAGACCTATTTCTTCTTTGCTGATTTTAAGTATCAAGTCCATCACCAGAATAGGAGTGGAAAAATAATAACCTAAATCCAACCCAAATTCCCCATAGATTTTATCCGGATTTTTGCACACAATGTCCAGAAGAGTGAGTACGTCACTGGCCAAGTATAGTTTACAATAATCCCACCTATTTTTACATCCCCCCTTTGCCCAAACCCTCTTAGTAAATTCGTAGTCGCTAGTGGTGCACTCACTCTCAGAAAGAGAATTGTAAAAAGCTTCAATTTGTGGTAATGACACCCCATCTAGCCTCGAGCCAGAGTTGTAATAATCATATGGATATATACCCTTACACGTTAATAAATCATACATTACATCATCGGGGAAGCACTGTGAGGAAGGGGGAAGCTATCAAAATTGTCACTTTTCTGTACCTGAATCAATTGACTTAAAGATTTGGGGAAGAAGCTGAAACAGTCTAAAAAACGGATTTTATTCAGGCACGTTTTACCCTTGTCAACTGTTTTCCACATGAATTCTAGCAGCAGCAGCTTCTCCGAATGATTTGGGTATGATGTTATATGAAAAAGAACCATCTATCCATGCGTCATTTACAACTCCACCCTTGGCAGTGCGGGCCAACACCGGTAGAACAAACTTTAAGTCATAATTGGAATTGTGTATAAAAACAGGTACGAAATATTGTTGTCTAACGTTTAAATTACACGACTGATGTGCTACCCCTCTAAAGTTACTCCCCCCGATGTAATTTCCTGCCACAAATGATCGTGGTTGATCACCTTCCTCCTCCCTCCATTCCCAACACCATCATCAAATTCCCCCTTGCAAACCCAACATATTTTACGATTTTTAATGGCCAATCTGTCATCTGGTGATAGGAGCATAGGATAGTTTGTGTAACAAAGGTGCTAAATTGCACCGTTCGCTGTTTTGATTAGACTGACCAATGCCGAGCGCATGAAGTCTTCACCGTCACCCAACATCTCAACTACATCCAGCACATGCATGGTATTATTGGAATCTCGTTGCGCATGAGCGTAAGAGATCCCTATGGCTTCATGTATTTTAACACGATTTGGATTTGACAAATCGTACACGTCTGTGAGTTTCGCTTCGAAGTCCAAAGCGATCTTATTGCTCTGTAGGAGCGTGTTTTGGAAATTTTTAAAACGTAAGATCGCGCTCTATCTCCGCTTACCGTCTCCACAGCCTGGTATCTATGACGTTTACAGCGTTTCATGTGAGGGTTTAACTTTAAATCAGTCCAAAATCGGACAGGCATGTTGGACAGTAATAACGTACATTCCGATTTTTACCCTCACCTAGAACCCTACTAATATCGGTAATTGGATTAAAATGTCCAATTGAATCAGGCTCTGTGGGTGGCGTGTATAGAAGCCACACCCAATGTTCCACTGATTCAATTGAAGGAGCCCTCACTTGAAATAATACGCCCTTCTTATCGGAACGCTGGCCCTCCTCGAACTCGATTTCATACTGTAACACCGTGACACCAATCTTTAAATGTGTATTAGCCCGCTCGAAAATATCTGTTCCTTTTAGTGTCACGGGAAATTGACCATTTAAACAATTAAAATCTACTATGGGGAACTTTGAACCCTCTCTACCATTAACTGCCATTTCATCACACTTTTTCTTAGATGCATCTATTTGAAGAGATCTGTATGCGCCAATTAAAAATGCATATTTGAAACACTGTAGCCTCGTATCGAAACAGATTCGTTGTATCCCCTGACAGCCTTCTAAATCTGAATGATATTTTAAAACTATAGCCCTCTCCCACCCCCACCTCATAAAATAAAATCCTTTTTAAATCTACAAATATTAACATTTAAACTTTCAATAAATAAAACCACCGACCCACTGCCCCCCTCGTTATAATTTTCCCATATACTTTGAATGCTATTAACCCCAATTTAGAAAAACCTCCTCATAATTTGATAAATCTGGGCGAATTGCCAACATCTCTGTGTGCAAGCATTTCGAAAACCGCTCGCTCGCATTTTCATGTAAAAAATATTTTTAGTGCTATTGATGCTTTTAAACTGACCCCACCCCCACACCCCCATCTGTTGTTCAAGAATGGCTCAAATCTTATTAGTATATAAATGTGTAATGACCAGGGGATCTGTTATTATATCCCCTGACACTAGAGAGTTAAATGGATCACCGAATTTGGCGCTGTAGACCTTTGTATGGTGCAAGGCAGAGTTGGAAAGAAAAAAATCTGGAAGTGGGGATACTTGTAATGTTGCTATAACATTATTACTACTACTACTACTAGCTGTATCATTAACCAGAATGGTGGGGGGTGACATAGAATTTTCAATAGCACCAACCCCAGTCTGTTCAATTGCAATGGATGGAGGTGGCACGAAATCCTCTAAGCTAGATAGTATGTCTTCCAGGGTGTTTGGGGATAGCTGATCAAGCAAGCCTGTATTGTCCTGTGACGGAATTTCGTTATGAGGTCCCGGTTCAGATGCACTAGTACTACTACTAACAACACCTAAATGCTCTCGCATAAATCTATCTGTCCATTCCAGATCCTCCACCATGTCGATGTCACAAATTAAATCGTCTAGGCTGGCCATGTCCCCAAAACAATCATTTAGAAAACTCCTATGCCAATCCATACTGTCAAGAACTAGTGTAAGCTCATCTCTAAACTCCTTTGGTGGTGCGAGGATTGGTTCAGGTCCACTAAAAATTGATGCTTCATGACCTGATGATGCTGGCTCTGTTAATTCATTAATCTATAGAAAAAAGGGTTTTATTTTCTATGTGAAATAACCACTATTTTATAAAGTTGAAAAACTATGTTCATATTTCACCCCATCCTCAAAACTCAATTCCCCCCCTCCTAGCATTATTTTAGCTAAATACTTGCCTCAACCCCACCCCCTCCCCAGAAAGTTCAGAAAGACGCAAAACCCTATTTATGCTGAAGCATTTCAAGTCAGATATTTACCAGGATATTGAATAAGTACTATTTTTTTTACACCTCCCTCAGAACTTAATCCTCAGAACTCCTCAAGATTAATATTATAGCGAAAATAAAACTTTATATCTCTGACACAAACACACTTTTACAGTGTTGAAAAAATGGCGAAAAGGCTAATTCATTAATCTATTGAAAAAAAGGTTTTATTTTCTATGTGAAATAACCACTATTTTATAAAGTTAAAAAAAACTATGTTCATTTTTCACCCCATCCTCAGAACTCAATTCCCCCTCCTAGTATTATTTGAAGTAAATACTTGCCTCCACCCCCCCCTCCCCAGAAAGTTCAGAAAGACGCAATAGTCTATTTGTCCTGAAGCATTTCTAGTCGTATGTTTACCAGGATATTGAATAAGTACCATTTTTTACACCTCCCTCAGAACTTAATCCTCAGAACTCCCTCAGGATTAATATTATAGCGAAAATAACATTTTAATATCTCTGACACACACACACACACACACACTTTTACAGTGTTGAAAAGATGGCGAAAAGGCTAATTCATTAATCTATAGAAAAAAAGGTTTTATTTTCTATGTGTAATAACCACTATTTTATAAGTTAAAAAAAAACTATGTTCATTTTTCACCCCATCCTCAAAACTCAATTCCCCCCATCCTAGCATTATTTTAACTAAATACTTAACCCCCCCCCCCCCCCCACCCCCTCCCCAGAAAGTTCAGAAAGACGCAATAGTCTATTTATCCTGAAGCATTTCTAGTCGTTTGTTTACCAGGATATTGAATAAGTACCATTTTTTACACCTCCCTCAGAACTTAATCCTCAGAACTCCCTCAGAATTGATATTATAGCGAAAAAAACATTTTAATATCTCTGACACACAAACACTTTTAGAGTGTTGAAAAAATGGCGACAAGAAAAGACTAAAAAAAGTTGGAAAGAAATAAGCTAATATTTCTAAACCATGTAGAAAGTAAAGGTAAAAATGCTTACATTTCCAAATTCAGACTGCTGTTGAGTGCCGGATGGTCCTGTCAAAGCATGATGGGGGGTAGATGGGACGGTGACATCCGTTTCTTGCATAGATGTGATGTGTTGGCTGCGATGTCACTGGCTTGGGGGGTTGGAGCAGCGGAGCTCACCATCATGTGAGTAGCCATCCACCCTCTTTTCAGCTTTCTACCTGGCTGCATAGGGGCTGGCACGGATGGGGGTTGGGCAGGCAGCGCTGGTCTGGAAGGGGTGTGCGTGGCTTCCGATGGGCCAGCTATCTCCAGCTATTGCATTGGAATAGCGCCATTAGCCTTAGCTCTTTTTTTGAGGAGGAGGCACGCATTCTTCAAAATTGTCCTTAAAAAGAAGAAAAAATTTAGTATGGAAAAACGATTCCTCTTTTTACAGAAGAAAAAATTAGTACCTCCGCTGCATAAAATCCAATACAAAGATTTAAAATATAGATCTAAAAATAGTCAGCCATAAATATGATATAATTAAAAGCTAACCAAAAACTAAACTTCAGTGTTGCATGTCGGAATGAGCACATTAGTTTTCGTGTCAAAGGGTATACGTGTCTGCACAAAGAATCCCCCCTTCCCCTTACTTTTCATGCGAAGAAATAGTTTGTTTTTCACCTTACAACGAAGGTGTTAGAATTGATACATTGCCCCCCTTCCCCCTCTTATATTTTTATAAAAGCCTCTTAATCATGAAAATAGATTATTTCGTTTAATTTGGCCAAAATACAATCTCTTTTTCAAAGTGTCTTGAATTACACAAACACTTGTGTCATTAATCTATGCGATAACACAAGCGTGTAAAGTGTGCTTCTAAAACTGCCCCTTTTTGTAACAGAATTATAAACACAGATGGTTTAATTTAAGCCGATAAAGAAAGCACATTTTAAAAGCATTAACGGGAAGATGACATTTTTTTTTGAAGGAAAGAACTATTTCTAATGAATGAATTAAACTTGTAAACAGAGGGGGGGGGTGAGGGAAGATGGGGTCTACGTAATGGAAAAAAGAGCGTATTTTACGTTTTCTATCGACTATAATCATCATATTGTAGAGTTTGTATTGTTGGGGGGAGGGCCATGCCACTGAAATTTGAATTTACTGGAGGAATGACTATGTAAAATTATTTCATTTGGAAATAAATTAAGAAAATTTACTAAACTGAACTTACATTATAAATCGAAGTAGCCATAGCTTCAAAGTCAATAATATTAAATGTATTATCCATGGTATGTTAAAAACATTATGAAAATTTAATCGTAATGCATGGTCATTATATACAAAATCTCAAGGACGAATGAAAATCACTCCTTTTTATTTGAAAAAAACCAAGTCTCAAAAACCAGTCTGGTTGTCTTATACAATCTCGACTATACTCTCAAAATGTGTTTGAACACTTTATAGGTTTTCCAGCTTTTTAAAATGTGCACGTGAAACTGTAGTGTATATTGGTGTGAAATTCCTTGTGCAACTGATATAAATAGCAAAAAACCAGTCTGATTGTCTTATACAACCTTGACTATAGTTTCAAAACGTGTTTGGTCACTTTATAGGTTTGCCAGATTTTTAAAATGTGCACCTGAAACTGAAGTGTATACCATGTGAAATTCCATGTGCAATTGAAATATATAGCAATAACCAGTCTGATTGTCTTATACAGTCTCAACCATACTCTCAAAACATGTCTGACCACTTTATAGGTATAAAAGGATTGGTCAGTTTTTACAATGTGCACGTGAAACTGTAGTGTATATTCTTGCGTAATTCAATGTATAATTCAAACCTTTATATAGATTACTACTACTATACGTAAACAATGGGCAGTTTGCATAGCTTACAGACCTTCCTCTAGGGGCAATGGGGTGTCATGTTATCCCCAAAAGTATGATTATTAGACCTTTCAACTATGCTGGACAAAATGGTTATCTCAAAATTTTGATCTTTGGAAAGGGGTTTGGATAGGGAGCTAGTTGTCCTCCAATCTTGGAGTGGGAAGGGCACCAGACCTTTTAACATCCGTTTGAATGAGCCCTATCCCGATTTTATAAGACCATTGGTTCGATACAATTACTCCTAGGAAAAAAAGTCACAGATTCGTGATAGTTTTTCTGGCATAAAATTTTAGAATTCCATATTTTTGTAGATAGTAGCTTGAAACCTGTAAAGGTTCTCTAATGCACTTAATCTGATGGTGTGATTTTCATTAAGATTTGTTGACTTTTTGGGGATGTTTCTTCCCCTTTTTCGAACATCAGGCAAATTTTTGCAGGCTTGTAGCTTTTGATGGATAACATGAAACTTACGGAATTTTCTATATTTGAAATTACCGTAAAAGGCCAAACCTTTGATGTACCACTCATGTTAAAATTCCTTTTATATAGTTTAGCTACTATTGGGCCGAGTCACTCATTACTTGCAGTTCATTTACCACGAACTCTTTGATAAACAGTGTGTTAAGGACAGATGGGCAGATGCGTGTGAAAAGCCGTGAAAATTTTAAGAACTAACATAGGAAATAATGAGAACATTTTGATTGCTCAGAAGCGAAGGAAAAAATTATGTAGCAAGTGAAATTAGAAGCAAAGGAAGATGTAGTTTACAATAAGGAACGGGAGAAAACATTGGCATGAAAATATGGAATGGTATACAAAATAGTGATAAAATTTTAAATGATTTAAAAGTGAAGGAAGATTTGTTTATTGAGGAGGAGCTAGAGAAGATATTAAAAGGTCTAATTCCAAGAAATTGGAAAATGCCCATCTGTCACGGAAAAGATGAAGGTGAAGGTAAAAGGGCGCGTAGACTCAAGAACATTACGTTACTCCTCCACTAGTACAAATTAAAAATTATCTTATGAGTCTGATGTCAAAAATTGGTAAAATATCCACCTTCATTGACACATATTCAGTCTCTGACCTGTTAAGAGCTATATGTGTTAAAAAAGGATTATATTTCGGAATCAATTAGAGACTAAATATATTTTGTCATTGACATCTGACCGGTGTACAATAGTTCAATTTTAAGCCGGATTAACTTTGGAATATATTATAACATTGCGAGTGCAGACATATATGGACTTTATAGCTGCTTTTACTGATTGCATATGAAATCTTGATGGACTTTTTTTTACCTGGATAATGGATTAATTTCGGCTATGTTTTGAACCAAGACTGTTTGGGCTGAGCTAAGCAAAGTGATAATGTTTTCGCATTCAGCTATTCTTACTTTTATCCAATCAAACATTCGACCGGGTATTGATGATGAAGTTATTATTAATCATGCAGTGGAGTTTTTTCCTGAAAATACTTTCAAAGATGCTCAAGTTGATTTATGGGCAGAAATATACCCTAGTAGTAAAACAGCACCAAGGAGACAAGGTGATAATGCCTCCGCTCGGCACGTGAAAGATATGATTGATTTGCTTCGGAAGTGTGAAAAATGAGGAGCTAACAGTGCCAACGTACGTAATTATTTCGCCCACTGAAGCGCCTGTAATTCCTGTTGTTGCTTATCACAAACTTGCTTCCAAAATTTGTGCTTCATCAAAGATGAACCCTTAACTTCATCAAAGAAAAGGTAACAGCTTATGATTTAAATTTTCCGTCACTTCCCATTCCTTATACTAGTCCTCATATTGAAAGCACTGCCACCGTTATCATTTCAAAAGTGCCTACTAAACTTGACGACCCTTCAAAACGGGCTCATGCTATTAATAAAATCCCTGGCCATGAAGCTATTCACAGCATAAGGCCTTCTGGCGATAAGCTGCTTGTTCAGATTAGTCAATCTGCAGTAAAGATTTTCAGCGATGCGGTTCCAACCTTATTGAATAGCTGTGACGTCAAGATTCAAGAAAAGAAATTTCATGGCATTGTTAAGGGGGTGCCCGCGATAATTTTTAAGAAATGTAAAGATGTCATCGACGCTGAACGTTTGGGAAAATCCCTGGCTGTGAAAACTACCTGTGCTGATGCTGTAGCCCAGAGTAATAGCCTACGACTCGGGCTCAAGGTGGGCTATGAATCATTCCGGGTTTTTGAATTCTGCGGCCGTCCCGTTGCTGTCATAATTGTCAATCTCCCAACCACATGAAAACCAAATGCCATAAGCCAACAAAATACAGCTGCTGTGCCGGCTCTCATGTATCATACCGTGATTCCCCCTGTGTTTTGATCCAAAATGCGCTAATTGTGGGGGTAATCGTGCATTGTATAGCCTAAAATGTCGTATTCTTTGTTATGTCCTGAGCAAACGTGTGATTCGGAAATGACTGTCGAATTGTCCGTCTCAATCTGCTCTTTTAATATCAATGGCACGAAAGATAAAGATGGCTCATTAAATCAAAAAATGAATGATTTTGACATTTTGTTCTTGCAAGAACATTTACTTCCCGCCATCTCCGTTAACTCTCTACGAAGAAGTAGCCACCATATTGTCTTTACCACCAATGCCCAAAAAACAAAAGGCCGACCTTCCGGGGCCTTTCAGGTGTTATCAAACGATTAGCTACTCCTTTGTCACCTATATTATTTCATTCCTCTGATAACATTACGGCAATACGACTTGGTCACCTTGTACTTATAAATGCATATCTTCCCTGCGATCAGAAACGTCTAGCTTCACTTACTAAGTTTTCTAATGCCTGCTCATCCCTTAAAACTCTGTTATGCAATATTGAAAAGCATGAGTATCGTTGGCTAATGATAGGTGACTTCAATTGTGATGTTCATAGCTCCTCTACTCGTGCCAACTTAGTTTTAGAATCGTTGCCTATTGGTTACCGCATAGTACCCAAAGCTCTTAATTACAGTTATATTCATAATAGTGGTACTGTGCCAATATTGATCATTGTATTTGCTCTGCCGATGTTCCCTGTTCTGTCGTTAATGTTGACGAAGACGAACGTGATTTTGACCACCTTCCCCTTTCCCTTACTGTGACATTAACCGGTGATCCACCTAATCGTCCTTGTGCTGCTAATAAAAAATGGTGTATAAAACGAGAGTAGAGCAAAGCCAATTGGCCTTTATATATTTCTACCCTAACAGCTCTGTTGTCCTGCGTCAAGATCCCTTTTAATCTATTTTGCACGAGTGTTTCTTCACAACAAGCCAGAGGGCAACTGAATGTTTATTATCTTCACTTAGTTAAGTGCATGAAACAAGCTGAGAATGTAGCTGTTCCCCTTGTCCGGGTTAAACTCAAAACTCGAAGTCCAATTTAGAAAGAAGACCCGGGTCTTAAAGCCGTCAAAAATAGTGCTAAACTCTGGTTTCGCATCTGGATTGCGTGTGGGCGGCCCTTGCGAGGCCAAGTGTTTGATATAAAGAGTAAGACAAAAGCGGAGTTTAAACGGTATCTTCGTTTGGTTCAATATAATGGTGCTGAGTTCCCTAAAAGTGCAGTACAACGGAAAGAAGTTATTAATACGTCTAAATTTGATTCATTAGGGACTAGTGATGTTATCCCAGATTCATCTTGGCTTGGGCATTATAAAAGTATTTTTTGTAAGATTGAGTATAGTGTTCATTATCATTTTCAGTGCTTAATTTCTAAATTTTTGCCATCTAAAGTTTTGCAACGTCATGTTATTCCCGTCTCAACTAAAAGTATTGTTAATTGTATGCTTAAACTTAAGTCTAAATCAAGTGATCTTGATGGGATTAGCGCTCACCATTTACGTTGTGATTGTCCAGCACTAGTCGCTCAGCTCCAGTTACTTTTTCAGTTCTGTTTATCTTTGTCAATGGTGCCTGATTCCTTCCTTTGCGGAACGGTAACTTCGATTCTTAAACGCGGAATAGACCCTTTTGATTGCAGTTCATATAGGCCCATCACTGTTGCTTGCAATATTAGTAAGGTTTTTGAATATGTTCTGCTCCCATATATTATTGAACGAACTGTAAAAGACTCTAACCAATTTGGATTTCAACCTCGTATTGGGTGTCAACATAGGCGTAAGGTTTTAGCTTCAACTCTTTATGATGCCCAGTCTAAAGGTTATGAATTACATATTTGCGCTTTGGATTTATCTAATTTATTCGATAGTATTTGCCATGCACAAATGTGGCACTCTTTGTCAGAGTTTGGAGTGAACCCTTCTGTCATACATGTACTTAAATTTTGGTATAGTAATTCGTTTCTTCGTTTAAAAATCTAGTACAGGGTACTGCGGTAATATACCAGTTCAATCTGGAGTACGACAGGGTGGGGTGCTATCACCTTATCTATTTTGAATGCTTGCATTCAAAATGTGTTGTTAGGAAACAAGCCTTCGTATTTTTATAATTTATCTGATGTGTCTTATATTGCGTATGCGGACGACCTGCTAGTTTTAAGCCGAACCAAGTCTATTTTGGCATTATCGGTGCAACGTATTTCTATGATGTTTCGGGATGTTGGTCTGTTTTTGAATTTTGATAAATGCGAATACTTAGTTTTCAATCCCAAATCATCTGCTCATAATTTGTCCTGTGGATCCTCAGTAATTCGCAATGTTACGAGTTTACGGTGGTTAGGAATTAGTATTTGCTCTACACTCACTTTTTTGCGACTTCAAGTTTTGAGAGATGTTAAAGAAAAGTTGAAGATCGGATATGCGAAAATTGTACCTAACCGTGGAAAATATTCACGCCGAGCTTTAGCTAAAACGTATTCCACATATTGTGACCATTCTGTCTTGTTTTTAAGTGGAATGTATTTGTTATTGAATAAGAATGATTTGCGCCAGATTCGTATCGCTTATTTTAGATATTGCATAATTTTTATTGTACCTTCCCACTTCATATCGTAATGCACGTATTATTGAGAAGTATGGTGCTACCAACATTATCCAATCGTTTGAATTGCTTAGTAATAATTTGACAAAGAAATGCTTTTGTGCCCCTAGGCCAAACCATAATATTATCCGTGTGTTTTTGTCAGTGATTAAGGTTTAAGTTATCTTTGTTTCTGTGTATTTGATTGATTTTTCTTTTTCCTTTTAGTGTGCTTTACTCCGCTAGTTTTGTATAAAAGTGGGTTATAAATAAATTATTATTTATTATATATTGAAATCTTTTCATAAATCTGGTGACAAAAGGGTATAACATTTACACACTTCCAGTATTAAAATAGAAATAGAGAGGCCCAGGCATAGGGATCTCGCTCTGGGCCCTTAAATCACAAATTTTGAAAGTCCTTGTTTCAAGTTTCGAATTTCAACAATGTATAAATTTCCACTACCGATCACACAAATCAAAATCTTAGCGTGATTCTGATTTTAACATATTCGCCCTTCTATGAAAAATGGGGGGAAGAGGGGCGATGGAAAATAATGTCAGAATGTTATTGTAAATTTTAGGTAAATCTGGCTGTTTTTTTATCATAAGGTTATGATTGGAGCGTCTTAGGTAAAACCGTTGTTGAAACAGTTAGAATTATTGAGGCATTGAGGGTAAAGTGTGGAAGAGTAAGTTTGGAAATTAACATTAAGACGAGTAAATCGCAGAAACCAGAAACAAATAAGTGAGGTGTATGAACATTAGGGGGTTGAGAAACCGACTGAGTGGGCAATTTTACTTACCCAGTTACTAACATTGGTAAGACAGGTGGATGTAATGAAGATATCTGAAAAATTTTTAAGAATAAAAATGGATATTACGACTAAAATTAGAACACTAGAATCCCGGAAATGACAGTTGGCAAGTATTTTTATGTAGCTTTTATGTAACTTCAAAAAATTGATGAAGGTGTACTTCAAAAAATGGTCAGAGCAAAAGCGCTGACCAAGCAAAGAGCCATATGGCTTCAATGAGTTAATTATTTTTTTTTTACTTTTGAAAAAAGAAAACTTCATACGAAAGGAGGGGTCCAAGAAACTTCGGAGAATTTTCATTAGATTGAGAATTGAAAGTTCTAGTATCCTTTTAAGGGTCCAAATTGATTAAAGAGCAGCTCTTGTCCCTCCCAAGCCCATTTTAGCTTCTCACTCCTTCTTAACCCCCAAAGACATCCGATAAAGTTTTGAGATAGCCACTTTGCCCACAATAGTCGAAAGGCCCAGTAACCATGCCTCTAGGGATGATATAACTCCCACAGCCCCTAGGGAAATGGCTGAAAATTATACTACTTAAGCGTTGTTTGTATGTTTTTAATATTGACAATGGAGTCAAGTTTGATCCTGGGTGTCGAGGCAAATAGGTGGAAAGTCTAATGGTATTAAGGTAAAACTTTGAGACAATTTTGAACTAAATGAGAAGACGCTATGGCATCCAGGTTGTCAATGGGATGTATCTTCGATGTCTCAGGAGCAGCTAAGGGCATGAAATTGAAACTCACAGGACGTTGCGAGAGACATCTTGAATTGAGGGTGCAACCAGGTTGTAAAAAAGGTGTATCTGCAATATCTCAGGAACGGCTGAAGATATTAAGTTAAAACTTGCAGGGCGTGTTGAACGAAATCAAAAGACACTAAGCGTGTCCAGGCTGTCAACTTATGTGCCTACTGAGATAATATGTATCTGTGATATCTCAAGAATGGTCTCATGAATGGGGCTTAAATAGAAAGTCTCAGGACATGTTGTAGGAGATATTGAACTTAATCAAAATACACTGTATTTATTTAGGTGATCAAAATACCGTATCTGCAAAACCTCAAGATTAGATATTGTCAAAATTGTGCATATCAGATATTTTAGGGATGGCTAAGTGCATTAAGATGAAAATTTCAGGGCCTTTTGAGGGATATTGAACTGGATCGGACGACGCTATAGAAATTCAGGTTGTCAAAAAAGGGCCCATTTGCAATATACTTGGAACGTCTAAGGGTATTAAAGTGAAACTTTGTGGTATGTTGAAATAAGTCAATAGACACTATATTCATTCATGCGGTCAAAATCGTATATCTGAAATCTTTCAGGTATGGCTAAAGATATTAAGAGATGCGAATGTCGAAGGGAATTAGAAAATAAATCAAAAGACACTACATGCATCAAAATATTCAAAAGAGCTTAGCTGAGATATCTAAGGAGCAGGCTAGGGCTATTAATTTGAAACTTTAACTCTCTCAGAAGACTAAACTCGAAAGACACTATGCGCACCGGAGTTGTCTTAAAGACTTAAAGACGAATCTGTAATATCTAAGGAACGCCTAAAGGTATTAATTTTATTCTTTCTGTGCATGTTAAGGGGATATTGAACTGAATCGAAATTTATTAGGTGCATCCAGGTTGTCAAATGGGCGTATCTGCAAAATCTCAGGGATGGCTAAAAAACTTAAAAAAAATGTTGTGGGAGATGTTGAACTGCATCTAAAGACACTATTTGCATCTTGTTGAAAAAAAAACCTGTATCTAAGGTGTCT
The DNA here is from genome assembly GCA_027921565.1 of Artemia sinica. Lineage (NCBI taxonomy): Eukaryota > Metazoa > Arthropoda > Branchiopoda > Anostraca > Artemiidae > Artemia > Artemia sinica. The sequence continues at coordinate 141,930 of JAPEVW010000203.1, read as the reverse complement.
TAGTTTAATCTAAGGGGATTTAGTTCAAGCTTTCAGACCAGAATTAACTAAATCAAAAGGCACTATGTGCATCCAGTTTTCCAAAAGAGCTCATCTGTAATACCTCAGGAACAGCTAAAGGTGTTAAGTTGAAACTTGAAAGGAATACTGTGGGACATGTTGAATTAGATCAAAAGACACAATTTGTATCATGTTTTTCAAAAAAGTGGCACCTGTAATAGCAGCTAAGGGTATTTACTTGAAGCTCCAGACCAGGACCAACTGAATCAAAAGACACTATGCACATCCGGTTATTTCAGAAGAGCTCATCTCTAATATCTCAGGAATAGCTAGTTCTTGAAGGGTGATAGCAAATTTTTCTAGGAGCTCTGCGACTTAAATGATAATATTTATCTTTTCTTATTGATATACAAGGTTTCAATTCATTTAAATATATGTAATGCATTTAAACATCAGATAACCCTATCGTAGAGGTCGCGATGACCTTCGTCACGCAAAAGATCAAAAGCCACGAAGAGTTTCTATTCATATGAACAAATACCCCTCTCCGTCAGGCAGAAACTCCTTAGTAAAAATATTACTAAGGACTTATTCAACAAAATTAATGTCCGTCGAAAACTTTGACTAAATATTCACATTTTGCCCTAAATTTTATTACAATCCAGCAATTTAATTCTGAAGCAGAAAAAATGAAAAAGAGGGGCACTACCGATCAATTTGAACTTAGTGATATATACAATTTAACAAAAATAAATTGGGTGCTTATGGGGCCAGTACCCAGCCTTAGGCCCTATATCTTATTTAGGCCTGGACATGATTTGAAAAACGGTGACATTTCAAATAGAACAGTTTTTTCAACTGAAAGTAAGGAGCAACACTACGACTTAAAAACGAACAGAAACTATTATACAAATGGGGAGTGCTCCCTTCTCAACTCCTTGCTCTTTGCGCTAAATTTTGACTTTTTGTTTCAATTCTTTATGAACAACTGCTCAAACACAAGGGCCGCTGCATTGGAATAAGACGTGTTTTAAGTGCAAAAATATTTGGTAACGAGCGAGGGGTGCAGGAGGGGGGCAACCCCCTCAAATACTGAATAATATCCTTTTGTTTTAGTTTTAATGTTGCTCCTTACTCTCAGTTGAAAATATGTTTTTTATTTGATATCAATACAGGATGAAACATTCAGTATGAGGCCTGAGGAGGTGAAAGCTCCCGTCATATTACGGATGAGATTATACTAGGTAATTATACTTTATTTAGAGAAGCTAATACACAAGCAATCCCTTTTTATCCAATTAATGCTGTACACCAGTTAAATATCATAGGCTGCGCAATAGCGCTGCCTAAGTAAAGAACGGTGTGGGCACAATGTATTGTTTTCTTTTATCCAAACCAGGGCACTTCGTATCGAAGGAGTTGTCGTAGTAGAAACTTCGAAATGTGCTCATTCAATTGGAAATTGGAATTGCTAGTGCCCTTTTGATAGTAAGAAGTGATTGGAGGGCAACTAGTCCCCCACGGCCATCATTCTCCCACACACATCCAATCAAAATTTTGAGATAGCCATTTGGTTCAGCGTAATTGATTTCCAGATAGAAAAATATGTTTTTGAGGAGGACACTCCCCCACAACCCTCAGGGCAAGAGTTTTAAGTAATGCCCTGAGGGCATATAAGAACGATGTTGGCACAATGTATCATTTATTATTTTTTTTGTCCCCTTTAGGGCAGGGCACTTCATATGGAAGCGATCGTCGTAGAAACTTCAAAAGGGGCTCATTCGATTGGAATTTGAGAGCTCTAGTGCCCTTTTTAATAGTCGAAAGTGACTGGAGGGCAACTAGCCCTCCCCCACGCCCCCATTCCCCCAAACACATCCAACCAAGATTTAAGATAGCCATTTTGTATAGCGTAGATGATTTCCACATAGAAAATATGTTTTTGAGGAGGAAAGTCCCTCACAACCCTCAGGGCAAGGGTTTTAAGTTGTGCCCTGGGGAAATATAAGGTTTTTATAGAAGGCGTTGTCGTTGAAACATCAAAACAGGCTCATTCGATTGGAAATTCAAAGGACTAGTGCCCTTTTTAATACTCGAAAGTGATTGAAGGGCAACTACCCCCCCCCCCCCCCCCACGCCCATCATTCCCCCAAACACATCCAATTAAAATTTTGAGATAGCCATTTTGTATAGCGTAGTTGATTTCCAAATAGAAAATATGTTTTTAAGAAGGACACTCCCCCACAAGCCTCAGGGCAAGGGTTTTAAGCTATGCCCTGGGGGCATATAAGGTTTTTATAGAAGTCGTTGTCGTAGAAACTTCAGAAAAGGCTCATTTGATTGAAATTCAAAGGGCTAATGCCCTTTTGAATAGTCGAAAGTGATTGGAGGGCAACTGCCCCCCCCACGCCCATAATTTCCCCAAACACATCCAATCAAAATTTTTGAGACAGCCATTTTGTTCAGTGTAGTCGATTTCTAGATAGAAAATATGTTTTTGAGGAGGACACTCCCCCACAGCCGTCAGGGCAAGATTTTAAGTTATACACTGGGGGTATATAAGGTTTTTTATAGAAGGTGTTGTCGTAGAAACTTCAAAAAAGGCTCATTCGATTGGAAATTCAAAGGGCTAGTGCCCTTTTTAATAGTCGAAAGTGATTGGAGGGCAATTAGCCCCCCCCCGCCCCATCATTCCCCCAAACACATCCAATTCCTATTCACACATTCAGCGTAGTTGATTTCCAAATAGAAAATATTTTTTTGAGGAGGACACTCCCCCACAACCCTCAGGGCAAGGGTTACAAGTTATGCAAGTTATGCCTGCGGGCATATAAGGTTTTTATTGAAATCTTTGTCGTAGAAACTTGAAAAAGGGCTCATTCGATTTGAAATACAAAGGGATAGTACCCTTTTTAATAGTCGAAAGTGATTAGAGGGCAACTAACCCCCCCCCCCCTCACGACCACGTTTTCCCCAAACAAATCGAATCAAAATTTTTAGATAGCCATTTTGTTCAACGTAGTTGAAAGTTCTGGAAATTAGGTCTTTAAGGACGACAATACCTCCCCCAAAGCCCTCAGGGCAAGGATTGTAAGTTATGCCCTGGGGGCATATACAATTTTTATTGAAAGCGTTGTCGTAGAAACTTTAAAAGAGCTCATTCAGTTGGAAACTGAAAGGGCTAGTGCCCTTTTTAATAGTTGAAAGCGATTGGATAGTGACTAGCGCCCCTCTCACGCCCACCATTTTCCCAAACACATCCAATCAAAATTTTGAGATATCCATTTTGTTCAACCTAGTTGAAAGTTCCGGAAATTAGGTCTTTTAGGATGATAAACCCCTCAGAGCCCTCAGTACAAGGGTTGTAAGTTACGCCCTGGGGGCATATAAAGTTTTTATTGAAAGTGTTGTCGTAGAAACTTCAAAAGGGCTTAATCAATTGGAAATTGAAAGGGCTAGTGCCTTTTTTAATAGTTGAAAGTGATTGGATAGCGACTAACGCCCCTCTCATGCCCACCATTTTCCAAAACACATCCAATCAAAATTTTGAGATATCCATTTTGTTCAACATAGTTGAACGCTCTGGAAATTAGGTCTTTTAGGATGATAACCCTCTCATAGCCCTCAGTGCAAGGGTTGTAAGTTATGCCCTGGGGGCATGTAAGGTTTATATTGAAAGTTGTTGTATAAATCTTAGGCAGCGCAATTAAGCTGCCTAAGTAAAGAACGGGGGCACTCGAGAACGAGACAAGTAACGGGGACTAAGTAAATAAGAGGACACTCTCCCACAACCCTCAGGGCAAGGGTTTTAAGTTATGCCCTGAGGGCATATAAGAACGATGTTGGCACAATGTATTATTTATTAATTTTTTCGTTTAGAGCAGGACACTTCGTATCGAAGAAGTTGTCGTAGAAACTTCGAAAAGGGCTCATTCAATTGGAAATTGGAGTGGCTTGTGCTGCCATTTTTAATAGTCGAAAGTGATTGGAAGGCGACTAACACCCCTTCCACGCCCACCATTTTCCGAAACACATCCAATCAAAATTTTGAAATAGCCATTTTGTTCAGCGTAGTTGATTTCCAGATAGAAATTATGTTTTTGAGGAAGACAGACCCTCACAGACCTAAGGGCAAGGGTTGTAAGTTATGCCCTGGGGGCATATAAGGTTTTTTTATAGAAGTCATTGTCGTAGAAGCTTCCAAAAAGGCTCATTCGATTGGAAATTCAAAGGGCTAGTGCCCTTTTTAATAGTCGAAAGTGATTAGAGAGCAACTAACCCGCTTCTCACGCCCACCTTTTCCCCAAACACATCTAATCATAACTTTGAGATAGTCATTTTTTTCAACGTAGTTTTAAGTTCTGGAAATAACCTCTTTGAGCATGACAACCCCCCCCCCCCCCCACAGCCCTCAGGGCAAGGGTTGTAAATTATGCCCAGGGGGCATATAAGGTTTTTACATAAAGCGTTCTCGTAGAAACTTCAAAAAGGGATCTTTCGATTGGAAATTGAAATGGCTAGTGCCCTTTTTAATAGTCGAAAGTGATGAGAAAGCAACTGACACCCCTTCCACGTCAACCATTTCCCCAAACAGATCCAATAAAGATATTGAGATAACCATTATGTTCCATGCAGTTAAAAGTTCAGGAAATTATATCTTTGAGCAGGACACCCCCCCCCACACAGTCTTCAGGGCACGGGTTATAAATTATGCCCTGGGCACATATAAGGTTTTTATATGCAATCTTTGTCGTAGAAACATGAAAAAGGGCTCATTCGATTGAGAATTCAAAGGGCTAGTGCCCTTTTTAAAAGTCGAAAGTGATTTGAGGGCAACTAACCCCCACCTCACGCCCATCTTTTCCCCAAACACATCCAATCAATATTCTAGATAGCCATTTTATTCAACGTAGTTGAAAGTTTTGGAAATTAGGTCTTTAAGGATGACAACCCCTCCCCCTCACAGCCCTCAGGGCAAGGGTTGTAAGTTATGCCCTGGGGGTATGTAAGGTTTTAGTAGAAACTTCAAAAGGGCTCATTCAATTGGAAATTGAAAGGGCTAGTGCCTTTTTTAATAGTTGAAAGTGATTGGAGAGGGACTAACGCTCCTCTCACGCCCACCATTTTCCCAAACACATCCAATCAAAATTTTGAGATATCTATTTTGTTCAACGTAGTTGAATGTTCTTGAAATTAGGTCTTTTAGGATGATAACCCCCTCAGAGCCCTCAGTGCAAGAGTTGTAAGTTATGCCCTGGGGACATACAAAGTTTACATAGAAAAATGTTATAGAAATTTCAAAAAGGGCTCATTTGATTAGAAATTGAAATTGCCCTTTTAATAGTCGAAAGTGAGTGGAGAGTAATTAACCCCACTCTTACGCCCACCATTTCCCCAAAAACATTCAATCAAAGTTTAGAGATAGCCATTTGGTTCAACGTAGTTGAAAGTTCTGGAAATTATGTATTTCAGGATGACAAACCCCCCAGAGCCCCAAGGGCAAAGGTTGTAAGTTCTGCTCTGGGGGCATATTAGATTTTTACAGTTAGAGTTAGAGTTGTCGTAAAACTTCAAAAGTGGCTCATTCAATTGGAAATTGAGAGGGCTAGTGCCCTTTATAATAGTTGAAAGTGATAGGAGGGTAACTAACCCTCCTCTCACGCCCACCAATCCTCCAAACACATCCAATCAAAAATTTCTGATAGCCATTTTGTCCAACGTAGTAGAAAGTTCTGGAAATTAGGTCTTTGAGAATGACACCCCCCCCCCAGCACTCAGCGCAAGGGTTGTAAGTTATGCACTGGGGGTATATATAAGATTTCTATTGAAAGTTTTGTCGTAGAAACTTCAAAAGGGCTCATTTAATTGGAAATTGAAAGGGCTAGGGCCATTTTTAATAGTTGAAAGTGATTCGAGAGTGACTACCACCCCTCTCACGCCCACCATTTCCCAAACACACCAATCCAATCAAAATTTTGAGATAGCCATTTTGTTTAACGTAATTGAAAGTTCTGGAAATTCGGTCTTGGAGGATGACAACCACCCTAACAGACCTTAGGGTAAGGGTTGTAATTTATGCCCTGGGGGCATATAAGGTGTCTAGAAAGCGTAGTCGTTTCCAAAAGGGTTCATTCGATTGGAAATTAAAAGGCCTAGTGCCCTTTTTAATAGTCGAAAGTGATTGGAAGGCTTGACATTTTTATAGTAAAGATCGATGTGGGTATAATTTGTATTATTTGTTGTTCTTGTTGTTGTTTAGACCAGGGCACTTTGTAACGAAGGAGTTGTCGTGGGAACTTCGAAAAGGGCTCATTCGATTGAAAATAGAAAGGGTTGATGCCCTTTTAATAGTCAAAAGTGATTAGGGCAACTAATCCCCCTTCCACTCCCACCCTCCCACGCCCACCCTCCGATTTGCCCATTATGTTTAAAAACTAAATGTTGCCTTAAGATTAAATCAAAATGCACTGTGATAATGCTAATTCCCAATAAGGCATTTCGACAGTATCCCAAGAACGACTGAGGTATTATATTCAAACTTGCGGGGCTACTTCTGCTCTTAGAATTTAACCAAATCAAAATAGCGTAAGTGTATCCAAGCTATCAAAGAAAGTAAACAGATTTTTTTGCGAATGGTATCAAGTTTTCCATTTCAGGTCAACTAGAGGAGGTGTGAAACTAAATTAAACAGTACTATTTGTGTCCAGATTTTTAAAGGGTGTATGTTGTTAAAAATTGCTGAAAATTTTTCTCCAGCATACACATAGCAGGCCAAACTATGAAGTCTTAAAAAACGAAAATATTAGAGTATTATTTTCTTTTTCCCTGAAAAGACTATGTCAATATAAAACGAACAGAAACTAATTAAACAAACTTTTTCCACAAAATAAGTTTTTCAAAGAAAAGTGAAGAACTCCATTAAACAAAAAATGAGCAAAAGTATCAAATAATCTACAAAGCGTGAAACTACCCCAAATCAGCATCGATAATAAATAAAACCCACAACGAACAGAAATTACAATAAATAACCGAGTCAAACTCAAAACGAGCAGAAATTAACATAAGTTGGGCGCAAAAACCCTATGACTTTTCAGGGCCAGAACAAAATTTGCACTTATCTGAAAAAATATAAATGTTTTTACTTTTATAACCTTAATAAATCAAATAAGATTAACATTTTGATTACTAAATATAAGTATATGTATATTAAACTGACAATGCACATTCATTTGTATTTTTTCAGTAAAGTGCAAATTCTGTTCTGGTCTTGGGAGGGCATAGGGGTTTTGCGCCCAACTTATGTTAATTTCTGCTCGTTTGGAGTTTGACTCGGTTATTTATTGTAATGTCTGTTCCGTTTTGGGTTTCATTTATTTATCAATGCTGATTTGTGGTAGTTTCACGCTTGGTGGATTATTTGATTTTATTTGGCTCTTTTTTATTTAATGGAGTCTTTACTTTTCTTCGAAAAACTTATTCTGTGGAAAAAGTTTTTTTTAATTAATTGAATGAAAGATTCAAGTTCAGGAGACGGTAGCTTTACTCGCATTCGCGGTAATCCTGCGTATGCTGCTTAAAGCAAAACAGATATTAAATTACTCTTTCTTTTCAAATGAATATAAAAACTAACATTGATACTTACTTACTCTGATACTTACTTACTCTAACATTGATCTTACTTACTTTGATTACTCTGTTTATGAGGGCAGCTGTTCCTGCTCAATCTCTTCCTCTTTACGTTAAAGTTGAATTTTTGTCCTAATTCTGTGATAAGGTCACTCAAATACAAGCGCTTTTGAACTCAAATTTGAATTATTTTTAAAGCACTATACATCTTTGCCATGAGGAGCGGTGGGGGTCGAGGAGGGGATATACCACTTATATACGGAATGTTTTCTGTCAGTTGCAAGTTTTATAGCTAGTCTTTACGTTTTTTTGAAAAAAATATTGTTTTATTGAATTCAGGCTTAAGACGAATAGGAATTACAAATATTATAACTAAAGCTTCACTTTGAGTTTTGGTTCATTCGAAAAGGGTCACTTTACATGTAGCTAGTTACTACGAACTGTTTGGTTCAAGGCTATCATAAATACGAGGGAAGGTTACTACTCTCTCTTCCAACCTAGTTTTGATTCTAGTTTGATTATAGTCCTCCAACCTAGTGTTAAATTCTAGTTTGATATTCGTAAAGTAATGCTTCGAAAATGATCATTATCCTTGAAGAAATGCATCGCTCTAAATATTTATTCGGAGAGGGGGACCAGAAAAAATTAATAGCATTTTTGTCTTTTTCACGGTCTTTGAGTAATTTTCTTTTTTATTACAGGGATGCTCCCACGGACGCCAGAAGGGGGCGGGGAAATGCTAAAAGAAAAAAGAAGCCATAACATACAGTATATAAATACAAACACACTAAAATCTAAATCTTAGCAGGAAAAGCTTTTGTTAGCACTCGCCCAACCACTCCCCCCCACGAGAAATTTTCTGGTGGCACTCATACCAACCCGCTCCCCCCCCCAAACAAAAGAAAAGAATATCCACCTTTTATTGGTAGGTGTGTGAATGTAAGCTTTTATGTTACATAGAAATATATTTTTTGCAATATGAGGGACGTTATTACCCCAAACACCAATATTTTAGACGTAGTAAAAAATATTTCCGTAATCTAAAATAAATTAATTATCTCTGAATTTTCACACAGGTCTTAATTCTCTGAGGTAGCAATCCAGATCTGGGGATATCAGGTATGCCCCCCCGGTACAGCTACATTCAGGTATTTTCTGTTTTACCGAGTCTCATGTTAATCTAGAAAATTGTTCTTAATAGAACCCAGGCTGACCATCACTTGCATGGACTTTATCTAAACGCATATTATACACCCCTGGGTGATACCAAGCTGATAAACTTCACTCGCCCAACCACTCCCCCACCACGAGAAATTTTCTGGTGGCACTCATACCAGCCCCCCCCCCCCCAACATCGGTAGGTGTGTGAATGTAAGCTTTTATGTTACATAGAAACATATTTTGGCAATATGAGGGACGTTATTACCCCCAACACCAATATTTTATACGTAGTAAAAAATATTTCCGAGAATCAATAGGGATTAAAATTTAGTTTCTACCCCCGTCAAGGCCGTATCCAGGGGGGTTAGGGAGGGGGGGTTTGAACCTCCTCGAAGTGTTTGTCCAACTCGTAAAAAAGTAACAAAAAATGAATATAAACAGTTTTTTTGATGTGTTTTTTCAAAAAAAAATTTTCCGCCTCTCCAATTTCTTTTTGTAATACACCCCCCGAAAAAAAAACTGGATACGGCCCAGCACCCCCCCCCCCCCCCCCACGTCCCTTCTATATTCATCTGGAATTCCTCGGAGTAGCCTACTACAAAATTTTGGCAGGGAAGCACACATTTTGAGGCTCAGGGCACGCTCCCAGCATTGTGTAGTTGCATCTTTAGGAAGGAATGTGCCACAGCACGCCATTACTGTATCTGAAACTGGAAAGCTCAATATATATTTTTTTTCAGTAGCCTAATCTAAAATAAATTAATTATCTCTGAATTTTCACACAGGTCTTAATTCTCTGAGGTAGCAATCCAGATCTGGGGATATCAGGTATGCCCCCCCCCCGGTACAGCTACATTCAGGTATTTTCTGTTTTACCGAGTCTCATGTTAATCTAGAAAATTGTTCTTAATAGAACCCAGGCTGACCATCACTTGCATGGACTTTATCTAAACGCATATTATACACCCCTGGGTGATACCAAGCTGATAAAACTATATGGTATCATATAAAAGGTTTTTTTTTACTGATCAGACTAATTGGATGCATCAGCATAACTTCCCTCGACGTTACGTTCGTCCTTTTAGGGGCGAATTGTTATTTCGCCAAAAAACAAATAAAAATGAATAAATGAAAATTTGAAGAAAAAAAAATGGCAAAATGACCCTCCTCTATGGGTTGATCACTTCTGCAACTAATAAATGTGACTCGGGTCCATCTCCCCTTAAGTAGTAATTGTACCCCTTAGTCTCAAGGATGTATCCAGGAGGAGGGTGTTACCCGTTTTGAACCCCCCCCCCTGATTTGTTTGTCCTACTCGTGAAAGAAAGTAGTAACAAAAACGTAAACTTATTTTTGATGTGTTTTGTAAAAAAACATTGTAAAAAAAAAAAACAACCTAAAAGAGCACATACCCCCCGCCAAATCAGAACTCCTGGATGCGCCCTTGCTTAGTCTATACTTTACGTCGTATTTTATGTCTTTACAGGCAATGTCGGCATGGAAGGCTTTTAGCTAATATACGGAAATTAATAAAGAAAACCAAGTTGTAAATTTTCGTTTGTTTTCCGGTCCATCGCGACTATCTAGTGACGCGGAACCTTGAAGCAATTAATACGGCTTTTAACATCGGCACGGAAATGACAAAATTGCCATGTCTTAGTGACAGTCTCTGGGAATGATTTCAAACAGCTGCACTGCCAGTCCGCGACATTCCACTGGATGCAGGGATTAGTAAAAGTTTTGACTAGAATTCCTTTTAGATTTATGATACTGGAATAGAAAAGCACTTTTTAGTTGATTGGTACCAGTTGGTTGAAACATAAAAATCAGAGTTACTTTTGTTTGTTTCCATTGGAATTCTCCAACTTTTTAAAATAGCGTCAAAATAGAGCCCAGTAAATTTGGTTTTAACGCCAGGCCAGTAGTTTAAATGCTTAAGTCAAACAGTTCGTGGTAACGAACTGTAAGTAGGGAGCGACCCGGTTCAATAGTAACAGAAACTCTAAAAAACGGAATTTTGATAACAATAGATACATCAAAAGAATTAGGTATTTATGCTGATTTCAAATATATAAGTTTCATCAAGTTTGTTTTACCCATCAAAAGTTACGCGCCTGAGAAAATTTGGCTGATTTTCAAAAAAGGGGGAAAGGCCTCCTAAAAGCAATAGAACCTTAATGAAAATCACACCATCATATTCAGCGTGTCAGAGAACCCCACTGCAGAGGTTTCAAGCTCCTAAGTACAAAAATCAGAAAATTTGCCTTATTTTTGAAAAAAGAGGGAAACACCCCCTAAAGTCATAGAAATTTAACGGAAATCACCAAAAAATGACCAAAAAATGACCAAAAGTGACCACGTGACCAAAAATTTGTGACCAAAAAATGACCAAAAAATTTAAGTGACCAAAAAATGGAGGGCAACTAGGCCCCCTCCCACGCTCATTTTTTCCCCACAGTCCCCGGGGGAAGGTTTGCAAGTTATGAACTTTGCCTAATGTTTACATATAGTATTGGTTATTGGGAAGTATACAGAATTTTTCAGGGGGGGACTGTTTCGAGTGGTTGGGGGGGGGGTCGGAGGTTACGTGGGAGGATCTTTCCACGGAGGAAGTTTTCGTGGCGGAAGGGACATAGCTATGAAGGGGGCGCTGGATTTTCCAGCATTATTAAAAAAAAGATAAGAAATTAAATAAAAAAATGAGGGGGCTGTCCCCTCCTCAATACCTCTCTCTTTACACTAAAGTTTGACTCTGTCTCACAACTTTATTTTTTTACAAAAATAAATACTTTAGCGTAAAGAGCAAGGCGTTTTTTTGAACGTTTTGAATTAATGCAGGTTTTGATTTTGGCTCACCGTAGATCAATATTAAAACAATATTTGCCTATTAATATTACTTTTATTTGGTTTTCATGTTCGTTTTAAGTTTTAATGTCGCTCCTTACTTTCAGTTAAAACAAATTGTTTTTTTTAATTTAATTCAAACTACGGTTCATCTTAGAGTAGCTGATTATCTGGATTTTAAGAAAAGTATTTTTCAAAGAAATTGAGGAGACGGTCAAAGAAAAATGGTATGTTGGGGCAGACAGGTACCCAGGAAAATATTTTGGGTACCGTTCGGGGGAGTAAATAAACAAGAATACTAAAAAACATACGGTACAGATGGAATGAAAATGACGTCAAATTATAATATAATTTTATGATATGTTTTAAGATTAACAAAAATCTTGGACGCTAGGGAAGAGGAGATCCGGGCTCAAAGACTGTCTTCTCTTTGTATGCGAACTTGTTTTCAAAACAGTTCGTGGTAACGAAATGTAAGTAAGGAGCGATGCGGCTCAGTAGTAACCAAAACTAAAAAAAAACAGAGTCTTGATAACATTGAATGCGTTACAAGAATCAAATTTCGATACTTATTCAAGATATATGAAATTCATCAAGTTTAATGTTACCCATCAAAAGTTACGAGCCTGAGAAAATTGCCAGATTTTGAAAAAGGGGAAAAACACCCCGAAAACATCAAGTGAACCAAATGAAAATGACACCATCAGATTCAACATATCAGAGAACCCTTCTGAAGAGTTTCAAGCTCCTATATTAAAAAAAATTGGAATTTTGCAATTTTTTTGCCAGAAGCAAGATACGTGTATCTTGAAGCATAGATACGTGTTTATTTATTTTTTTTTTTTCCAAGGAGTGATCGTATCAAACCACTGCTCTTAGAAGATCAGGAGATGGCTCATTTGATTGGAAATAAAGAGTTCTAGTGCCTTTTTAAGTGACCAAAAATATTGGAGGGAAGCTAGCCACGCTCCCATGTCTCGTTTTTTCCAAAGTCGTCCGGTTAAAATTTTGAGATTTGAGGCATTTTCTTCAGCATAGTCAAAAGATAAAATAACTATGTCTTTCAGGATGCTTTAACCCCCGACAGCCTCTGGGGAAAGGGCTGTAAGTTGTAAACTTTGCCCATTACTTACATATAGTATTGGCTATTGGGAAGTATACGGATTTTTTTTTGGGGGGGGGGGGGGATTTTTATGGCAGCGAGGGGGAGTTTACGTCGTAGGATTTTTCCATGGAGGAATTTATCGTGGGAGAAGGGATTTTTCCAAGGAGAGGAGCTGGATGTAAGGGCATTATTTAAAAAACGATCAGAAATAAAAAAAAGCGAGTTTTTCAACTGAAAATAAGGAGTAGCATTCGAACTTATACAAACAGAAATTATTATGTATATGAAAGGGATTGCCCTCTCCTCAGTATCTCTCTCTTTAAGCTAAAGTATTTTTTAGAACTTTTTAAAAATCTTATTATTCTAAGTAAATGACCCTTGTGTTTCAGGAGACATGTTTAAACGATTGGAACAAAAACTTAAACTTTAGCGTAAAGAAAGAAATGTTGAGGAGAGGGCAATCCCCCTCATATACATAATAATTTCTGTTTGCTTTAATTTTTAAATTGCTCCTTAATTTCAGTTAAAAAAAAATCGTTTAAAAAAAATACAGACTAGGAGACAGCTTTATAAATACACTGTTTTCCACTGAACACTTATTGTATTTATTCTTAAAGAACAAAATAAAAAGATTCTCACATTTACATTATTCTAATTTCACTAATTGTATAATATCACGTATATTATATAATTATAGCTAATATATATATATATATATATATATATATATATATATATATATATATATATATATATATATATATATATATATATATATATATATATATATATATATATATATATATATATATATATATATATATATATATATATATATATATATATATACACATATATATATATATATATATATATATATATATATATATATATAATATATATATATATATATATATATATATATATATATAATATATATATATATATATATATATATATATATATATATATATATATATATATATATATATATATATATATATATATATATATATATATATATATATATATGTATATATATGCAAGTTTGAAAAAGTAAGTTTTTGGGGTTGTTTTGTAATTTTTTTTTCAGAATTTTCAATGCTTGGCCATTCCTGAACGCTTTAAGCTAGTAAATCCATACTGGTTTTTAGGTGATAGCGTATTCATCAAGGTTTAGAAGGTGCTAAGAGTTTGTAAGTTTACTAGAGCCATCTTCGAGACAAAAAAAAAACATTGCCACCAGGGAGCCCTGGGACAAATTTGTCAGTGATAACTGGGACACCATATCTGGCAAAGTCTTAAGCGGGGCTCCCACGGCGTCAATAAAGTTAATAAAGCTGTCCATAAAGTTAATAAACCGTTTTCCTCTTATAACTTTATTGACTTTATGGTTGTCGGAAAGAAGTTAAACTTTATTTAACTTTTTCAATAAGGTCCGGAAAGTTTAGCCAATAGGAGAAGACTTGTGGGAAATATCAATTCAGCTAAAAGAAACTAATTAAATAGCCAGTCTTGAACTTTTTTTCTCTAATCTGTGGAACATTGATATGCGGAACATTGAAGCAGAAGACTTGCTTATTTCACTAGTGAATAATAAACCTTTAATATACAGTTCCTCACAAAGGGAACATAAGGACAGAATTTGTGTTGAAAATGCATTCAAGGAAATAAGTCAAGTAATGTGTCAAGTCTTCTGTTCAATTAACTCTCAAAATATTAGCCTCACCCTCAGTTTTATTAGCCTCAAAAAGACAGGGAAATTTTCGTGAACGATAATCAAATGAAGGAATTCAGTCTGTTGAAGCAGGAATGCCGTTGAGACAAGCTCAATTAACTTACGGCATTAGCAAATCTGCTATTCTGAGATACATGTGCCCGCTTGCCGCCCTGTCAGCTGAAGAAAAGGAAGCTATGTCACTTGTCCTAAATTACCGTCACAGACATGTCTTCACTGGTGAACATGAGGCAAAGCCTGAACATTATCTCATACGAGCTTCCAAGCTCCGATACGGCTTCCACAGTACTCAACTCCGCCAGTTTGCTTGGAAAGTATGCACAGGCGAATAGTCTTGAATATCCCTCCACATGGGATGCCAGAAAAATGGCAGGTGACACCTGGCTAGATGGTTTTAAAGTTCGAAATCCGTCTTTGAGCTTGCGTGCTCTCCTGAAGCAACAAGCACAGCCAGAGGAACGAGCTTCAACAAGCATAACCTAAAACTTTCATGGACAACTTAGAAGAAGTTACTGGAGAGCAGAGGGTTTCTCCTTCTCAGATCTACAATGTTGATGAAATAGGGTCGACAACTGTGCATTGACCTTTGAAGGTATTTGCCCGGAAAGGGGAAAAGCAAGTTGGCCAGTGTACTTCTAGGAAGCGTGGACCCTTAGTAACTTTGATTGGCTGCATAAGTGCCATATGAAATTACGTTCCGCCGCTCCTGATCTTCCCGGGAGTGAATTTCAAGGAAAGGTTTTTAAGCTCCCCAGGATCCATCGGAGCTGCAAAGCCAAGTGGCTGGGTAAACGAAAGTTCTTCAATCAGTGGTTTGATCATTTCCTACTTCATGCTCGACCTTTCTCAGAGAGACCCGTGCTACTTTTGCTGGACAACCATGAGTCTCACTTTAGTGTTCACGTTATAAGAAAGGTCAAGGAGAATTTTGTAACGAATCTAACCTTCCCCCGCACTGCTCCAATAAGCTACAACCGCTTGACCTGTCAGTGTTCGGGCCTTTGAAGAGTTACTACAACAAGGCTTGCCACGACTGGTTAGTCAACCACCCTGGCACTCCAATCAGAATTGACGATATAGGAGAGCTTGTTGGAACTGCTTTCCCACTCGCTTTCACTCCAAAGAACATTATCAGTGGATTTTTCAAGCCAGGAGTCATGCCCTTCAATAGATCAGCTTTCGACAAAGAACACTTCGCTCCTTCAGATGTAACCGGCCGGCCGGCATTACAGATCACACATTCTGCAGAGAAGACAGGCGATACCCCACAAAACGAGACAACCGGTGATGTTGCTGGCTGTTCAAAGGTGGCAGTTCTTTCTCCAGAGAAATTCGACCCTTTTCCTAAGGCAGGCCCTAGAAAAACAACAAACAGAGGAAGAAAAAGAGGCAGCAGCTCAATTCTCACAAGCACGCCGGTGATAGAGACAATCGAAGGAGCAGCTAGGGAGCGAGAAGAAAAAAAGAGAAAATTAAACACTAAGAAAGCCAAAGGGGATTCGAAGAAAGTGAAGACACAAGAAATCAAGAAAATGGGAAAGATTTTAGAGACTGGACTTCGGGCAAGACTCAAAAACTTAGCGAGGAGTCATCTATAGACTATGCTGACAATTCTGATGATTTGCTCCATGTTGGAAGCAAAGATTTGAGTGAATTTTTTCCATAGTTCTACCAAAAGAGTCTTTCAGTAATATCTAAATGAAGATCACCAGAGTTTTATGATGTTTTTGAACATTGCTTACTTTTATACGTTTATATTCGAAATTTCAGTAAAAAAAGTAAGAAAACCTGCACCTACCCTTGAGAAAACATTATGTCCCAGTTTACCCCTTCATTGTGTCCCAGTTATGGAGGGTATCGCGATAACTGGAACAAAATGACTGACACTAGAATTTTGCAAGTTTCGAATAAAGTAAGAGGGCTAAAAATCTGTAAAAATTGATGGAGAAACTAGAATGTTTGGGCTATCGGTTGGTTTTCAAAGCGTTTACATAGCTTCATCAGGACTCGAGCAATATACATATATATATATATATATATATATATATATATATATATATATATATAATATATATATATATATATATATATTATATATATATATATATAGTATATATATATATATATATATAATATATATATATATAGTAATATATAGTGGACGCTGTCCACCTGATCAATCTTTTCGTCACCTTTCCATCTTCACTTATTCCTAGCCTTAGCGACTTAGTCTTCTTAATTTTTAAATATATTTTAGCACCTTGAACTCGCAAAACCTTTAAAAGTTCAACCATTCTGTTCACACTTTCATCTAGGATTCTTCAATCATCAGCATAGTTTAGATCCACGAAAGTTTTTCATTCATATTTGATTCCGTGTTCTCCCATTCACTTTCTGTACTCCTTAAGACAAAGTCCATCAAAATGAACCATACAAAGGAAGATAGAACACAACCCTGCTTAACTCCTGATTTAATGCATAACCAGCTGCTAGCCTCACTCCCTACCTTAACCGCAGAAGTGTTATTCTCGTCCAGAGCATTAATCACTTTAATGCTTTTGTCAAACAGTTCGTGGTAACGAACTGTAAGTAAGGAGCGACTCGGCTCAATGGTAACCAAAACTCTGGAAAACGGTATTTTGATACAAATAGATACATCAAGCGAATCAAATTTTAATGCTGATTTCAAATATATAAGTTTCATTAAGTTTAATCCTACCCATCAAAATTTAGGCGCCTGAGAAAATTTGGCTGATTTTCGAAAAAAGGGGGAAAGACCCCCTAAAAGTTATAGAACCTTAATGAAAATCACACCACCATATTCCGCGTATCATAGAACCCTACTGTAGAGGTTTCAAGCTCCCATCTACAAAAATGTGGAATATTGCATTTTTTGCCAGAAGAAAGATCACGGGTGCGTGTTTATTTGTTTGTTTGTTTTTTTTTTTTTCCTCCAGGAGTGATCGTATTGACCCAGTTGTCCTAGAATATCGTGGGGAGGGCTCATTAGAATGGAAATTGAAAGTTCTAGTTCCCTTTTTGAGTGAACAAAAAAAAATGGAGGGCAACTAGGCCCCCCTCCTACGCTAATTTTTTTCCCAAAGTCACCTGATCAAAATTTTGAGATAGCCATTTTGTTCAACGTGTGTTCGAAAATATTATAAGTATGTCTTTTAGGATGACTTAATCCCCCGAAGTTCCCGGGGGGGGAGGGCTGAAAGTTTTGAACTTTACCCAATGTTAACATATAGTATTGGTTATTTGGAAGTATACAGACGTTTTCAGGGGAGATTTTTCCTGGTAGTGGGGGGGGGGGGGTCGGGGTTATGTGGGAGGATCTTTCCATGAAGGAAGTTTTCATGGGGGAAGGGGCATTGCTATGACAGGGACGCCGGACTTCCCAGCATTATTTAAAAAAAGATCAGAAATTTAATATAAAAAAAAACAAGTATTTCAACTGCAAAAGCAGCAACATCGAAACTTTAAACGAACAGAAAATATTACATATATAATTGGGTTCACCCCGTAGTCAATGCCTCGCTCTTTAAGCCAAAGATTTTTTAGTACTTTCATAAGAGCTATTTATTCTAATTAACGGCCTTTGTGATTAAGCGGTCATTTTTAAAGAATTGGAACAAAATTTGAACTTTCGCTTAAAGAGCAAGGTATTGACTAGGGGGCGAACCCCCTAATAAAACGTATTAAAAATACATGAATATAGGAGTTCGTTACGTAAGTTAATTCGTAAGTTACGTATATTTATTACTAATAAAACGTTCGTAAATAAAATTAAACAAGTTTCGAGAAAGCCATTTAAATAAATAAAAGTAAATTAATATGAAAATTTTGTTTTAATTATTCATGTACAGTGAGCCAAGATCAAAACCTGCATTTATTCAAAAACGTTCAAAAATTAAATAAAAAAAACAAGTTTTTTAAACTG
This sequence comes from Artemia sinica, assembly GCA_027921565.1. Taxonomy (NCBI): domain Eukaryota; kingdom Metazoa; phylum Arthropoda; class Branchiopoda; order Anostraca; family Artemiidae; genus Artemia; species Artemia sinica. The sequence continues at coordinate 123,513 of JAPEVW010000203.1, read as the reverse complement.
AAAGTAAGGAGCGACATTAAAACTTAAAACGAATAGAAATTGTTCCGTATATGAAAGGGACTGTCTCCTCCTCAACGCCTCTCGCTCTTTACGCTAAAGTTTGACTCTGTCTCACAACTTTGTTTTTTAAAACAATAAAAAACTTTAGCGTAAAGAGCGAGGCGTTGAGGAGGGGACAGTCCCTTTCATATACGGAATAATTTTTGTTCGTTTTAAGTTTTAATGTCGCTCCTTACTTTCAGTTTAAAAAACTTGTTTTTTTTATTTAATCTGATATCAGAGGCAACGCTATAGCGTTGCCAATAGTAAAGGTCATACGGCTCCAATGTTCTATTGTTTATAATAATTAATAATAATAATTTTATTATAAGCCAAAAAAACAGGCCATACAGAACAGTATTCTTAATTACACTCCACAAGAAAAATAACATAAATATCAAGTTTCACTCATTGATGTCAACGCTTCATTTGCATATTTACATAACTGCCTGATTGACCTTTTTACAGTCGTTTTCAGGATCCCCGGGAACTCCAAGTTACCACCCTCAAAATATTTTTCCCTTAATAGAGAAAGTTGCTGGCACTCGGTGAGAATATGGGCCACATCCTCAATACCTAGGTTACATCTGGGGCAAGAGTAATCCGCATTTGCATCTGGGGCCACCCTATTTCTTTCAAAATACTCTTTTTCTATTTTTTAATGGCAGGCAATTCGCTCGAATCCGAAACCAAGTCCTCAATGTCTCCCCGGTAATCCTAGTTTAAAATAATATTCGAATCCAAATATCTCTTTTACATGGGAATAAAACTTCAATGTTTCAGATGTTTTAACTGCCTGGGTCCACATTTGGACTTCCTGGTCTTTTATTCTTTCTACAATCATAGCCAAAAACGACTCACCCTGATCTGAGGGTCCTAGCCCCTCATTCCAAATATATGATGTTCTATTGTTTGTTTATTGTTATTTATTTATTTTTTTCCCTATAGAAATAAATTATTTCCATGATTTCCAGATAGAAATAATATTTTGAGGACACTCCCCCCACAGGCCTCCGAGCACGGGTTGTCAGTTATACCCTGGGGGCATATAATGTTTTGATAGAAAGCTTTGTCGTAGAAACTTCAAAAAGGACTCATTCGATTGGAAATTCAAAGGGCTAGTGCCGTTTTTAATAGTCGAAAGTGATTGGAGGGCAACTAACCCCCCTCTCACGCCCACCTTTTCCCCAAACACATCCAATAAAATTTTGAGGTAGCCGTTTTGTTCAATGTAGTTGAAAATTCTGGAAATTAGGTCTTTGAGGATGACAACCCCCCCCCCCACAGCCCTCAGGGCAAGTTTTGTAAGTTATGCCCTCGGTGCATATAAGGTTTTCATAAAAAGCGTTGTCGTAAAAACTTCAAAAAGGGCTCATTCGATTGGAAATTTAAATGGCCAGTGCCCTTTTTAAATGGTCGAAAGTGATTGGAAGGCAACTAACACCCCTTCCACGCCACTATTTCCCCAAACGCATCCAATCAAAATTTTGAGATAGCCATTTTGTTCAATGTAGTTGAAAGTTCTGGAAATTATATCTTTGAGCAGGACATTCACCCCACAGTCTTCAGGGCAAGGGTTATATGTTACGCCCTGGGGGCATATATGGTTCTTATGGAAGGAATGCTCGCATAAACTTCAGAGAGGGCTCATTTGATTGGAAATTGAAAGTTCTAGTTCAATTTTTAAGCGTTAAAAGATATCTGATGGTAACCAGTCCCTCCCCCCCCACGCCCTTTTTTCCCAAATGCATCCGATACAAAATTTTGAGATAGCTATTTTGTTAAAAATAGTTCTAAGATCATATAACAAAAACTCCGGTGTCAACACGACCCCCAGGGCCCGGGTGTAGGCGTTGTAAGTTATGCCGTTGGGGCATATATGGTTCTTATGGAAGGAATGCTCGTATAAACTTCAAAGAGGGCTCATTTGATTGGAAATTGAAAGTTCTAGTTCAATTTTTAAGAGTCAAAAGAGATTGGAGGGCACCAAGCCCGCCCCCCTCCACCTCCACGCCCTTTTTTCGTCAAACCCATCCAAGAAGAGCTTTGAGATAGCCATTTTTTTTAAATAGTTCAAAGACCATACAACGAATACTCTGGGGTCCACACAGCCCCCGGGGTCCGAGGACAGGCGTTGTAAGTTATGCCTGAATAAATAAATCTTAAAACGAGTGAAACTTAAATTGAATATGCAAATCAAGCTTGAAACGAACAAAAATAACTACAAACAAGAGTTTGGGCATCGGCTCCTTCTCTCACTGTAAAAGTCTAAAACCTACTGCGTCATTGGCGCTTTACTGAAAACTATATGCGCCCTGAACAGTCTTGGAAAGCATAAACAACGTCAAATTGAATATTTGATGTATAATGATATTAATTGCTGAAAGATTCATCAGTTCAAGAATTTATTTCATTGTAATTTTATTTTTATTTGTAATGCTGTATGAACTGGAAAAGAAAATATTTGTAATATAATTCGTTTTCAATTAAGCGACAATGACACAGTAGGCATTTGGTTTTTATCAAGTTTCGAATAAAGTAAGAGGGCTAAAAATCTGTAAAAATTAATGGAGAAACTAGAATGTTTGGGCTATCAATTTTTAAGTTAAAAAATTGCTCAAAAGCCAGATAACAAACACTCAGGTGTCGTCACAACCCTTCGGGGCCCGGGGGCAGGCGTTGTAAGTTATGCCCTGGGGCATATATTGTTCGTATGTAAGGGATACTCGTATAAAGAGAGGGCTTTTGATTGGATATTGAAAAGTTCGACCTCACTTTTTAATAGTCAAAGAGGTCCGAGGGTAGCTAGCCCCCCCCCCCCCCATGCCTTCTTTTTCAAAACCCATCGGATAAAAATTTGAGATAGACATTTTCTTAAAATAGTTCAAAGGTCGGATAAGAAAGAATCCGGTGTCCCCCCCAGGGCACAGGGGAAGGCGTTATAAGTTATGCCCTAAGGACATATGTGGTTCTTATGAAAGGGATGCTCGTATAAACTTCATAGAGGACTCATTTGATTGGAAATTGAAAGTTCTAGTTCACTTTTAAGAGTCAAGAGAGTTAACCTAGCCCCCGCCCCCCACGCTCTTTTTTTTTTTTTTCCCCAAACCCGTCCGCTACAAATTTTGAGATAGCCTGTGTTTCTGAAAATGTTCAAAAATTAGATAACAGAAACGCCCCCCAGAGCCCGGGGGATAGGCGTTGTAAGTGTTGTCTCCTGGGGGCGTATATGGTTCTTTATGAAAGGGATGCTCGTATAAACTTCAGAGGGGGCTCATTTGATTTGAAATTGAAAGTTCTAGTTCAATTTTTAAGAGTCAAAAGATATCCGAAGGCAACTAGCCCCCCCCCCCACACCCTTTTTCCCCAAGCCCATCCGATAAAATTTTTATAATACCCATTCATTAAAAATAATTCAAAGGTCAGATAAGAAAAATTCCTGTGTCGACGGAACCCGCCAGGGCCCGAAGGCAGGCTTTATGAGTAATGCTCTAGGGGCATATATAGTTCTTATAGAAGGGATACTCGTATAAACTTCGGAGAGGGCTTATTTGATTGGAAATTTAAAGTTCTTGTTCACTTTAAAAGTCAAAAGAGATCGGAGGGCAACTAGCCCCCCCCCTCTACGCTCTAAATGCACCAGATAAATTTTTTGAGATAGACATTTTGTTAAAAATAGTTCAAAGTTCTCATAACAAAAAACTCCGTGTTGACGCAGCCCCCCAGGGCCCTGGGCGTTGTAAGTTATGCCCTGGGGGCATATATGGTTGTTATGGAAGAGAAGCTTGTATAAACTTCCTAGAGGGCTCATTTGATTTGAAATTGAAAGTTGTAATTCACTTTTAAGAGTCAAAAGTGATTGGAGAGCAGCTAGCCTCCCCCCACACTCCATTTATTTTTTCCCAGAGGCATTTCATATAGAAGGGGTCGTCGTATAAACTTCAAAGGGGGCTCATTCGATTGAAAATCGAGAGTTCTAGCGCTCTTTTTAAGAGTCAAAAGTGGTCAGAGGGCAACGGACCACCCCAATTTGAGGTAGCCATCTTGTTAAAAATAGTTCAAAGATTATATAACAAAAACTCCTTTACGTATGGTCATTTCGTTAAAAATAGTTCAAAGGTCAGATGAGAAAAAACTCCTGTGTCGACACAACCCCCCTCCAAGGCCGGGGCAGGCGTTGTAAGTATTGCTCTTGGGGAATATATGGTTCTTATGGAAGGTATGCTCGTATAAACTTCAGAGAGGGTTCATTTGAATGGATATTAAAATTTTTAGTTCATTTTCTCAGAGTGAAAAAAGATCGGAGGGCAACTAGCCCCTCCCGCCCTCCACGCCTTTGGGTGTATCGGACGGACAAACCCATCCGATAAAAATATTAGGTGACCATTTTGTTAAAAATAGTTCAACCATCAGATATTAAAACTCCAGGGTCGACAAAAACCCCCAGGGCCCAGACACAGGCGTTGTAAGTTATACTCTGGGGATATATATGGTTCTTATAGAAGGGATACTCGTATAAACTTCAGAGAGGGCTCATTTGATTGAAGATAGAAAGTTCTAGTTCACTTTTAAAGAGTCAAAAGAGACAGAAGCTTAATCTAGTCCCCCCACGCCCTTTTTCCCCAAACCCGTCCGATAAAATTTGAGATAGCAATTTTGTTAAAAATAGTTCCAACATCAGATAATAAAAAGTCCTAGGTTGACACAAACCCATTTTTTCACTTTGATATTGTTACTTTGATATCAGTTTTGATACTTTGATCAATATTTGATTTTGTTTAAGCTTGATTTTGAAATAAGGAATTTTTAAAAACTTGAAATTTTTTGCAATCAAAAAAGAACAAAAAATAATTAAAAAAAAACTTCCCGAAAAATAAGTTTTTCAATGAAAAGTAAAGGCCATTTTAAACTTTAGCTCGGCAGATACAGATACCTTTTGAAATTCAAACTCAAAACGACCAGAAATTACTATAAAAGAATAAAAGAAACCCAAACACAACAGAAATTAAATAAACAATCATAGCAAAAACATACAAAAAGTAATAATATAAATGAATAAATAGATCTTAAAGCGAGTAATGCTTAGATTGAATATGAAAATCAAGCTTAAAACGAAAAAAAATTTCCAATTGAATTATAAATGAGACTTAAAACGAACAGAAATTAAATAAACAATCAATGCAAACAAACATACAATAGATATTAATGTAAATTAATAGATAAATCTTAAAAACGAGTGAAACTTAAATAGACTATGCAAATCAAGCTTGAAACAAACAAATATCACCACGAACAAGAGTTTGGGTATGACCTCCTTCTCTCACTGTAAAAGTCCAAAACTACTGCGTCATTGGCGCTTTACTGAAAACTATATGCGTCTTGAACAGTCTTGGAAAGTATAAACAACGTCAAATTGAATATTCGATGTATAATGATATTGATTGTTGAAAGATCCATCAGTTCAAAAATTTATTTCACTGTAATTGAAGTTTTATTTTCAATGCTGTAAGAACCGGAAAAGAAAATATTTGTAATATAATCCGTTTTCAGTTAAGCGTCAATGACGCAGTAGGCTTTTGGTTTTTATTTACACTTAGGAAAGGAGGCAGTATCCAAACACTTGTTTGTGGGGAAACTATATTCGTCTTTAACAACTCTAAAAAGAGCTAATAAATTAAACTTAATATTTGATGTATAATGATATTAATTGCTGAAAGCTCATCAGTTCAAAATGTTACTATAATTTTAATGTTTATTTTCAATATTAAGTGCAAAAGAAAATTTTTTGCCAGAAAATTGGTTTTCACTAAAGCGCCAATGACGCAGTAGTTTTTAGACTTTTACAGTGAGAGATGGAGGTCATACCCAAATTCTTGTTTGTGTTGATTTTTGTTCGTTTCAAGCTCGATTTGCATATTCAATTTAAATTTCAGTCGTTTTAAGAATTATTTATTCATTTTCATTAATATCTATTGTATGTTTGTTTGCATTGATTGTTTATTTAATTTCTGTTCGTTTGAAGTTTCATTTATACTTCAATAGTAAAATATTTTTTTTTTCGTTTTAAGCTTGATTTTCATATTCAATCTAAGCATTGCTCGCTTTAAGATCTATTTTATTCATTTATATTATTACTTGTTGTATGTTTTTTGCTATGATTGTTTATTTAATTTTTGTTCGTTCAGGGTTTCATTTATTCTTTAATAGTAATTTCTGGTTGTTTTGAGTTTGAATTTTAAACAGGTATTTGTATCTGCTGAGCTTAAGTTTAAAATGGCCTTTACTTTTCTTTGAAAAACTTATTTTTCGGATTTTTTTTTTTTTTAATTAATACCATACAAGGATAAGACCTTCGCTAATGTTCTTCTATTAACAGAATTGAACACTTGCTCATTATCTATAAAACTGAGGAGTAAAGATATTTGTTGACTTCCCCTTTTTCAAAAATCCTATTCATACTCTTCAGTAACTTATTTCCAACCCCAGAGCCACCATATTTAAGAAACTCGTTTACCACACTATCAGCACCTAGGGCCTTATAGACCCCGGTGCCGCGCCGGCAAATCGACCGAACGCCGCCAACGAGACGCCCGGTCGAACGCCGCCGAAGTGTCGTAACGCCGCCGGTGCATCGCAGGCACGCCGCTGCCGGCAGAGGCGACAGTTTTCGGTCGACTTCAAATTAATTTTGCGGCAATTCTTTATAGCGTCAACCGCAAAGTCGGAGCTTTTCCTTCTCGTGTGGTTTAGCACTTCGATTTTCCTGATTAGAAATCAAGCAGGGATTGCAATATCCCCGAATTTTCGGGTATTTCCCCGAAAATCTATTCGTCACCCCGAAAAAAATTTGAATCCCCGAATCTCCTAAAATCACGCAATCACGGTGCCACCCCTAGCGATTTATTACCAGTGACTTTCCCTGCCAAATATTACTTTGCATACCATAATTCTTCACTACTCTCTTGTTCATTAATTTTCGTCTCTTTGTTACTTTGCATAAAAACCAGACAGATGCAATATGCAACTGAAAATATTGCAATATACACAGTTCTTCATAAGTTGACAAAGAAAAGTATCGTCTTTACGAAACGAGTTTAAATCATTTCCAATACAGTTTCCCAATCGCTATTTCTTACATCATTCGTAGTCAAGAATTTTATTTTCAAGTTGAATAGAATTATAGAATGCATTCACTACTATATAGCTTCAGCCTTCAGCTGGATTTTGAAATTGACAGCCGACAGATTGTTTCTACAGCTGAATTGTAAGTTTGCAGATTTTCTCTTTTTTTACTGTTTTTAGATAAGATTTTCTTAATGTTTAATACTCAATTGTTGAATGTCTGATTGAAAATACAATCTTCTTTCTGAAACATTTTTACCCCCCCCCCCCCACAAAAAACCCTTCTATTGAGACAAAATTTAGCTATAGACTAAGCTATGTACAAGGTTGGGGAATTAAAGATTGAACCGGAAGTTACCCCAAAAAATATGATTCATAAATAAATTGTAAATTATTGCCTATAGAGGGGGGGGGGGATAGGGGGCTATCATTTTTAAATGATGATACCTCATTTTTTTTATTGAAAGCAGGGATGCCAAAAATATAATCATTTTTTCATTTAAAGTGGAGACAGAAGAAAATGATTTCAAATTCCCTAGGAAACCATTGAAATATTTTGATAGACCCAGGGCCCCCATTAGGACTTGTTCATTGTCTTGGGTATTTTGCGATTTCTCATAGGCTACTGGTCTAATTTGGCTTTTGTGTGTGCTCCCTTTTAATTAGATTCTTTGGATCTTATTGAATGCCACGGCGAATCTATGACTCAGTTTTCCAATAATTTGAGGTATATCTGGATAATTTCGACATTTTTGTTGTTGTCTATTGTGACCTAGGTAATTATTAAGTAAATTATTTTTCTAATGAAGGCTGAGACGGTATCAAACCAAGGTGGTATCCAGAGAAGAGGGGGGGGGGTAGGGAGATATTACATTTAAATGATAATATCTCGAAATTTTTTTATTGAAAGCAGGGATCCCAAAAATTTATTTTTTTTTAATTAAAGCAGAGACGGCATCCTATCAAAGGGGGGGGGGGGTAGTGAGCATCCAGAGGGGGGGGGGGGGTAGTGAGCTATCATATTTAAATGATAATACCTCGATTTTTCTTTTTTGAAAGCAGGGGTGCCAATAAGTTAATTTTTTTTTTATTTAAAGCAGAGACGGTATCCTATCAAGATGGTATCCAAAGGGAGGGGGGGGCATATTGAGTTATTATATTTAAGTGATAGTACCTTTATTTTTTTTTTTTATTTAAACCGGGGATACCAAAAAGTTGAAAAGTTGACAAAAATTAACAAGATTTTCGTAATTTATACTTGATACATCACTTGCATGGTTTTATCGTCCAAAGGGAAAGGGACATATGCGTCCAACCCGTTTTTTTTAAACGGTTTTACTTTGACAACATTCATTCATAAGTACCAGGCAGATTCACGCTACAACGAATTGGTGTGACGAAAGCGATATCGACATCCCCACCTAACGTTGCGCTCGAGTGACAATGGCACCTTCGGTCCAGTGCCCAAGTTACATTAAAAGGCCAGGTCATAATAAAAGCTTTCAATGTGGGAGGCTCATGGAGGAGTCTTTGACACTCTTATAACCTCAGGGTACTAGATGTTGCAACGTTCTTACGTATCTAGAGTGGTTTAAAAAATTCGATCATCCCACAAATGATTACCAAAAATATGCACAAATAAAACAATGTAACATTTGGAATATTATAACACTTTTTTCAAAGCTTTGAAAAAAAAAGCAAAAAAGGCTAAATACCCCTAACTACGCTTGAAAGCTATTTTAAACAGAAACTCTTTGGAGATTTCCTTGGAAATGACCATAGCAGAAGCTTTGAGCCTAGGTGGGGATCAAAGAGGAGTCTTTGAGCATTTTGACCACAGGTGACTTATTGTTGCGACTTTCTTAAATTTGGTAATTTTTGTCAGCATTTGGAAATCAAAGCTTAAACTCAATAACTGATACTAAGTGTCCCTAACGTTTTGCTTGGATTAAAAGTGACGAACTAGGATGAAAACCTCAACATCATCCTGGAGCTACTTCAGTCTGCATATTATTTCATTTAATTACATTTAAAACGGAGGAGCTTTTCATTTTTTTTCCTAAGAAAATAGCTGGCACTTCATTTTTCTTCATACCAAATAAACCATTAAGTGTTTTTTGTTTCATTGTAATTGAAGTGGTCTAATGAGTGTTGATAAATTAACTCCTTTTAGATGCAGTTTATAATTTGACTGATATTAGGTATTATTTAGTTTATAATTTGGAATGAATCCCCAAAGAAAAAATTAATAATATCCAAAAGAGCAGCCAAAAGCAATAAAAAAGCAGCAGTTCAGCCTTAGCCTACATGATATATATTCTATAAAGAAGCAAAAAAAAAAAACTTTAAAATGTATTTTTTAATTGTTATTAAAAACCATTTTTTAATACAAGAAGGCTTTTTAGGAATCCAAAAGAGCAAATAACAAAAGCAATCAATATCAAAGTCGCCCATTTCAACTGTTTTAAAGGTGACAAAAAAGATATAGGCAAAGGGCATTATGAAAAAAATAAGCTTCTAAGTTCAAAGTTTTTACCCAGATAACTGACGAATTTTGTTATACGGTTATTTGAAGTGTTGTATGCAGTACTGCTCGATTAAAAAAAAAAAACTACTAATTTTTATAATAATTTATGTTAAGAATACATAGCTAATAGATACTTCAACTGCTCGTATTATGCAACGGTTCTGAAACGCCACAGCCATTTCATTTCTACCAGATTTCTACTTCTCTTGATGAATAACGAAGAAGACCAGTTTCCAGCTAGCGACTTGTGAATTTTTGAATTCATGAATAGGCTCGAATCTGTTGTAAATTTAAGCTGTGATTTGAGAAAGACTGATGAAAACACTAATGATTGCGGTCAACATTGATCGCGCCGGCGGCACGCCGCTGACATCTTACCGGCGGCGCGCCGCGGCACGCTATTTTTGGCCCTGCCGCCACCGGTCTTCCCTTATCGGCGTGGCGCCGGGGTCTAGGGCCTTATTATTTTTTAAACGTTTTAGTACTGTCGCTAATTCTTCCTCAAAAAACAAATCTTCCTTCACATCCAAGGTATCACAAATTTTTTCATTTTCCTCTATATCTTTCCCTGCAACTCTTTCTCGGTTTAGCCCATTCTCAGATTTTTCCATCCATCGCTCTTTTACTGTTTCCTTATCATTAATTCTGGTCCCGTTCCTATCTTTAACTGGGACAAGTCTGGATTGACTACTCCCTCTTAATTTATTAACATGCCAGTACAATACTTTACTATTATGCCGTCTAGCTGCATCTTCCAGATCCTCGGTGGTTTTATCCATGGCCTCCATTTCACACCTCCTTAGATCGTATTTTTAATGCTTTCTTCACTTTCTTTATATTCCTCTTGTTTTCATGTGATCTATCACTCAGATAATTCTTGTATAAGCCACTTCTCCTCTCTATTAATTATAAAGCCTTTTCACTAATATTCCTAGCTGCGTTACTAACTTTCACCCCTAAGACGCCATAAGCAACTTCACAAACTTTTTTCCTAAAATTATTCCATCCATCTTCTACATTGTCAAATTTTAAACTCTCCCAGTTTAGTATTCGCCTTTGTTAAATGAAAACTTAAAATAAACATATATATTAACCATTGATCTTGTATAGACTACGTGACCTTTCTTAGAAACGAATGTGCTACCAGGCGGTATTACTTCCTCTGAAACTGGGAAGTTCAACGTATAATATTTTTATACTTTTAAATCATAGCCCCTCTCAGAATTCAGTCGATATCAATCTGGCCCTCCGGTATATTCATATTTCGGTTCAACAAAATGGCAGAGAACGCCACATTCCCGTGTATCTTTTGACAAACTTAAAAAGAGGACTAGAACTTTTAATTTATGTTCAAATGAGCCCTCCCCTGACTATTAAGGTCATTGGCTCGATATGATCATCCCTGGGAAAAGAACAAACAACCACACATCTGTGATCTTTCCTCTGAGAAAAAAAAAACTGCAAAATTCAGTATTTGCATAGACAGGAGCGTGTAACCTTTACAACACGGTTCTCTGACATGCTGAATTTGATAGTGTGTTTTTCATTAACATTAACCACTTTACTGGAGCGTTTACCTCTTTTTTTCAAAATTAGGCATATTTCCCCAGGCTCGTAGATTTTAATGTGTAGCCCCAAAGTTAATAAATTGTATATATCTGAAATGTAAGTAAATGTAAGTGAAATGTAAAATGTAAATGTAAAATGTAATGTATGAAATGCAAGTGAAATGTAAAAATCTGAAACTGTAAGTAAGGAGCGACCCGGCTCAATAGTAACCGAAACTCTAAAAAACGGTTTTTTTTGATACCAATAGATAAATCAAAATAATCATATTTTTTTATGGTGATTTCAAATATATAAGTTTCATTAAGTTTAGTCCTACCCATCAAAAGTTACGCGCCTGAGAAAATTTGCCTGATTTTTGAAAAAAGGGGGAAACACCCTCTAAAAGTCGCAGAAGCTTAATGAAAATCACACCATCAGATTTAGCGTATCACAGAACACTACTGTAGAGGTTTCAAGCTCCTATCTGCAAAATATGGAATTTTGTATATTTTTTTCAAGAAGAAAGATCACGGATGCGTGTTTATTTGTTTTTTTCCCAGGGGTGGTCGTATCGACCCAGTGGTCCTAGGGTATCACAGGAGGGCTCATTCGAATGGAAATTAAAAGTTCTAGTGCCCTTTTTAAGTGACCCAAAAAAATGGAGGGAAACGAGGCCAACTCCCACTCTCATTTTTTTCCCAAAGTCACCCAATCAAAATTTTGAGATAGCCATTTTGTTCAGCATGGTCAAAAAAACATAATAACTATGTCTTTGAGGATGACTGAATCCCCCACAGTCCCCGGGGGAAGGGCTGCAAGTTATGAACTTCGCCCAATGTTTGCATATAGTATTTGTTATTGGGAAGTATACAGACGTTTTTGGGGAGGATTTTTGCTTGTAATGGGGGAAGGGGAGGGGTTGGGGGGTTACATGGGAGGATTTTTCTATGGAGGAAGTTTTCATAGGGGAAGGGACATTGCTATGAAGGGGGGCCAGATTTCCCAGCATTATTAAAAAAACGATCAGAAATTAAATTAAAGAAAACAAGTTTTTCCACTGAAAGTAAGGAGCAACATCAAGAATTAAAACGAACAGAAATTATTACGTATGTGATTGGGTTCGCCCCTAGTGAATACCTCGCTCTTTACGCTAAAGTTTTTTTAATACCTTCATAAGAGCTATTATTTTGGTTAAACGGCCTTTGTGATTAAGGGGTATTTTTAAAGAATTAAATAAAAAAAACAAGTTTTTTTAACTGAAAGTAAGGAGCGACATTAAAACCTAAAACGAACAACAATTATTCCGTATGTGAAAGGGGTTGTCCCCTCCTCAACGCCTCGCTCTTTACGCAAAATTTTTTTATTGTTTAAAAAAATAAAGTTGTGAGACAGAGTCAAACTTTAGCGTAAAGAGCGAGGCGTTGAGGAGTGGACAGTCCCTTTCATATACGGAATAATTTCTTTTCGTTTTAAGTTTTAATGTCGCTCCTTACTTTCAGTTAAAAAAACTAGTTTTTTTTATTTAATTTTTGAAACGTTTTTGAATTATGCAGGTTTTGATATTGGCTCACCGTAGATCAATAATTAAAACAAAATTTGCATATTAATTATACTTTTATTTGGTTAAATGGCTTTCTCGAAAGTTGTTTAATTTTATTTACAAACGTTTTTATTAGTAATAAATATACGTAACTTACGAATTAACCATACGTGACGCCATTTAACCAAATAAAAGTATAATTAATATGCAAATTTTGTTTTAATTATTGATCTACGGTGAGCCAAAATATTTTAATACGTATATTACGGGGTTCGCCCCTAGTCAATACCTCACTCTTTACGCTAAAGTTTGAATTTGTTCCAATTCTTTAAAAATGACCCTTAATCACAAAGGCCGTTAATGAGAATAAATAGCTCTTATGAAAGTACTAAAAAAAAATCTTTGGCTTAAAAAGCGAGGTATTGACTAGGGGGCAAACCCAATAATATACATAACAATTTCTGATCGTTTTAAGTTTTGATCTTGCTCCTTACTTTCAGTTGAAAAACTTTTTTTTTTTTTGTACATAATTTCTAATCTTTTTTTAAATAATGCTGGGAAATCCGGTGCCCCGTTCATAGCAATGTTCCTTCCTTCATGAAAAATTCCTCCATGGAAAGATCCTCCCACGTAATCCCCGACCCACCCCCCCCCCCTACCTGAAAAAAATACCCCTGAAAAACGTCTGTATACTTCCCAATAAACAATACTATATGTAAACATTGGGTAATATCCATAGCTTTCAGCCCTCCCCCACGGGAACTTTGGGGGATTAAGTTATCCTAAAAGACATAGTTATTATATTTTCGACCATGCTGAATATAATGGTTATCTCAAAATTTTGATCGGGTGACTTTGGGAAAAAAATTAGCGTGGGAGGGGGGGGCCTAGTTGCCCTCCATTTTTTTGATCACTTAAAACGGGCACTAGAACTTTTAATTTACTTTCGAATGAACCCTCCCACGATATTCAAGGACCACTGGGTTGATACGATCACCCCTGGGACAAAAAAAAAACAAAAAAAATAAAACACGCATCCGTGATCTTTCTTCTGTCAAAAAATTCAAAATTCCACATTTTTGCAGATAGGTGCTAGAAACCTCTACAGTAGGGTTCTCTGATACGCTGAATCTGATTTCATTAAGATTCTATAACTTATAGGGGGTGTTTTCACCTTTTTTCGAAAATTAGGCAAAAATTTTCTCAGGCGCTTAACTTTTGACGAGTAGGACTAAACTTGATGGAACGTGTATATTTGAAATCAGCATTAAAATCTGATTCTTTTGATGTATCTATTGGTATCACAATTCTGTTTTTTAGAGTTTCGGTTACTATTGAGCCGGGTCGCTCCTTACTTACAGTTCATTACCACGAACTGTTTGATTGGAAAAAAAATTCAATTTTTAGCGTAAAGAGCGAGGTATTGACTAGGGGGCGAACCCGCTAATATACGTATTAAAAAATATTTAATATAGAAGTTGTTACGTAAGTTAATTCGTAAGTTACGTATATTTATTACTAATAAAAACGTTCTTAATTAAAATTAAACAAATTTCAAGAAAGCCATTTAACCAAAAAAAGTAAAATTAATATGCAAAATTTCGGTTTAATTCTTCATGTACGGTGGGCCAAAATCAAAACCTGCATTAATTCAAAAACGTTCAGAAATTAAATAAAAAAAAAAAAAAAACAAGTTCTTTTAACTGAAAGTAAGGAGCGACATTAAAACTTAAAACAAACCGAAATTATTCTGCATATGAAAGGGGCTATCCCTCCTCAACGCCTCGCTCTTTACGCTAAAGTTTGACTGTTTCCCACAAATCTATTTTTTAAAAACAATAAGAAACCTTAGCGTAAAGAACGAGGCGTTGAGGAGGGATAGCCCCTCTCATATACAAAATAATTTCTGTTCGTTTTTAGTTTTAATGTCGCTCCTTACTTTCAGTTAAACTTTTTTTCTTTATTTAATCAGCATAAAAGGTCAAACCTTTAGTTTTATTAATCTATATTTAAACTCCCTATTTTAAAGTATTGGTTACTACTAGTCCCGCTCCTTACTTACTTTTCTTATCACAGCCTGCTATATATAAAATGTATAAATATATAATATATATATATATATATATATATATATATAGATATATATATATATATATATATATATATATATATATATATATATATATATATATATATATATATATATATATATAATATATATATATATATATATATATATATATATATATATATATATATATATATATATGCATATATGTGTGTATTATATATATATATATATATATGTGTGGTGTTTATGTGTTGTATACTGTACCATATAGCAGTTGGACCACTAAAACTGGAGGGTATCTCTATAACTTTCTGATAGCTCTTAGATAATGGCTCACAATTTTTCTTGGTAGCATTTTGAGCCTGTTCGGGTCAAAATATCTGTTTTGTTGCGAAAAAATGACAGAAATCCGCGCTTTACTCTGGCAATATCTTAAACTTGTAGGCTGTATACGTAGCTTATCGATAAATTCAAAAGAGATTGGCAATCTCAATTTTTTTTTTTACTTGACTGAAAGAGCACTAGATTAAGAGCACTAAACCTTTTAGCTTCTGTTCGGATGAGCCCTGTCCTTATTTTCTATAACCAAAACTTTGATATAATCATTCCTGGGAGAAAAATAGCTAATAGAAAAACAAATATAAACGCACCCGTTCCCAAATTTCTTTGAAAAAAAAAAAATCGCGTTTAACGTATAAGAACCTGGAATTTCTGTAATAAAGTTTTAGGACATGCTGAATAGGATGCTGCAATTTTCTTCAAAATTGCGCCCCTGTTATGGATGTGTTCCCCTTTTCTTAGCAGTTTTTTTAGTTTCTCTGGCAGGTACCTTCCTATAGGGAGTTTTAAACTTAATGAATTGCATATATTAAAGTTATAATAACAAGAAAATTCTTTGGAATATTCATTGTTATTAAAGTTATGTTTTTATAGAATATTGTTCTTTACTGAATGTTCAGTACCACTCGACTTCAAAATATTTAATGACGCTTACATATATTTATTTTTCAGTAAAGTCTAAATTGTATGCAAGTTCGGCCCATCGGAACTTTTGATAGTTAATTTTTTTAACCAAATATTTCATCTAAAACTGTATTCCCAAAATAAAACAACCATTCTTTGGCGCTCCAGATTCAAAATTATCGCCTTATGAGGAATTTAGTTGTCTATGCCTCAACTACTTCTTTATTCAAATCAGTGTATAATTAGATGTTGCAATCCCAGATGATTTTTTCGTCCTTTATCAATTTCACAGCATATACATCATAACACGTGCATTTCTACTTTTTTATGAGTCTCAATCTCTCTCCAGGCCATAAATAATTTCCAATTTGTTAAACAACCAAATGTCACCACGGTCACTAGTCGAAAATCGAATTTAGAAATATCAAAAAGCGATTAATACTTCGTCATGATTATATGACTACTTTATGAGGTTGTGAAATTGGATATTAGCGACCAATTCTATTTCGGTACAGGTTCTTTTTTCTTGACACACAATACATAATGTAAATATAAGGAAAAATTGTACAAGCCTCGCAATGGTTTTTGGGTGGCCGCAAGAGACATCGACAGAGAGGTACCAGGCCCGCCTCCTTAAACCTCACGTTTTTTTTCCATGATATTTTTAATAGTATAATTTCCATCTGTCGTTTTCACTAGTACCCCCCCCCCCCCCGAAATAGCTCTGCGCGAGGCCTGGTGATTAATAAAAGCTTTGGATTTCACCATCCTGTAGACAGCTGACGCTAACGAAAAGAGGAGATATCAGCACTACACTGCTAAAGTACAACTACCTTTGAATTCTGAATTTTGAGGACAGTTAGACAGGGTTGCCACCGCTGGTGAACCCTGCAGTTAGATCTCTGGAAACCGCATGGGGTTTTGATTATGACAATTCCAATGCTCAGTTTTTTTTGCTTTTTTAAATACCTTTTAGGGGGGGGGGGTCTTCTGACTATATAATTTTATTAAGTTGAATTCCCAAATAATTAGGAATTTGTTTTCACTACACAGTTTCTTCAAGAATCGATTTCCTGTTACTGTGGGTGGTGGCTCACTCTTTATGAAAGTGCACCTATAACTGCAATGATATCTTGAAAATTCTAACAACAAATGTATGAAGTTGTGAAAATCAAACAGTTCGTTGTAACGAACTGTAAGTAAGGAGCGACCCGGCTCAATAGCAACCGAAACTCTAAAAAAACCGAATTTTGATACCAATAGATAGGCCTACATCAAAAGACTCAGATTTTTATACTGATTTCAAATATATAGGTTTCATAAAGTTTAGTCTTACCCATCAAAAGTTACGCGCCTGAGATAATGTGCCTTATTTTCGAAAAAAGGGAGAAAAACGCCCCCTAAAAGTCATAGAACCTTAATGAAAATCACACCATCAGATTTAGTGTATCAGAGAACTCACAGTAGAGGTTTCAAGCTTCTATCTGCAAAAATGTGGAATTTTGTATTTTTGTCAGAAGAAAGATCACGGATGTGTGTTTATTTGTTTCTTTGTTTGTTTGCTTTTTTTTTCAGGGGTGATCGTATCGACCCAGTAATCCTAAAATATCGCGGGAGGGCTCATTCGAACGGAAATGAAAAGTTCTAGTGGCCTTTTTAAGTGAACAAAAAAAGATGGAGGGCAACAAGGCCCCCTCCCACGCTCATTTTTTCTCAAAGTCACCCGATCAAAATTTTGAGATGGCCATTTTGCTCAACATGGTCGAAAAATATAATAGCCTAACTATATCTTTGAGGATGATTAATACCCCACAGTCCCGGGGGAAGGGCTGCGAGTTATGAACTTTGCCCAATATTTACATATAGTATTGGTTATTGGGAAGCATACAGACATTTTCAGGGGGGATTTTTTCTAGTAGTGGGGGGGGGTGGGTCGGGGTTACGTGGGAAAAATCTTTCCACGGAGGAAGTTTTCATGGGGGAAGGGACATTACAATGAATGGGCACCAGATTTCCAAGCATTATTTAAAAAAAGACATCAGAAATTAAATAAAAAAAAAACAAGTTTTTCAACTTAAAGTAAGGAGCAACATCAAAACTTAAAACGAACAGAAATTACTACGTATATGATTGGATTCTCCCTCTAGTCAATACCTCGCTCTTTACACTAAAGTTTTTTTTAGTACTTTTATAGGAGCTATTTATTCTAATTAACAGCCTATTGGATTAAGGGGTTATTCTTAAAGAATTGGAACAAAATCTGAACTTTAGCGTAGCGTAAAGAGCGAAGTATTGACTAGGGGGCAAACCCAATAATATACGTACTGGAAATATACGAATATAGAAGTTCGTTACGTAAGTTAATTCGTAAGTTACGTATATTTATTACTAATAAAAACGTTCGTAAATAAAAAATGAACAACTTTCGAGAAAGCCATTTAACCAAAAAAAAGTAAAATTAATATGGAAATTTTCGTTTTAATTATTCATGTACGGTGGGCCAAAATCAAAAACCTGCATTAATTCAGAAATGCTCAGAAATTAAATAAAAAAAACAAGTTTTTTTTTAACTGAAAGTAAAGACTGGCATTAAAACTTAAAACGAACATAAATTATTCCGTATATGAAGGGGGCTGTCCCTCCTCAATGCCTCGCTCTTTGCGCCAAAGTTTGACTCTTTCTCACAACTCTATTTTTTAAATCAATAACAAACTCTAGCGTAAAGAGCGAGGCACTGAGGAGGGGACAGCCCCTTTCATATATAAAATAATTTCTGTTCGTTTTAAGTTTTAATGTCGCTCCTTACATTCAGTTAAAAAAAGCTTGATTTTTTTAATTTAATTGTAACAAAGGGCATTACTAAGCCGTGACAATTCTCCCTACTGCACCTAAAATTCCCTGATCAGTAGCCGTGAGCATAATCAGTGGAAAGGTATTACCGCATTCGTTCCTCCTTGAGTTCTTTGCTGTTGTTTATTGCCTCTATGACGGAGAGTTTTTTGTGGTTTGTAGAACAATTAGCTGAGTGTTTACATGTAGAAGAAAAAAGATAATATGTTAGGAATATTAGGGAAAAGAGAGTCTATGTTCGCGACCCATTTTTGAATGTCTGAATGAAAGCATGTTTCATTTTTTAGGTGAGTGTGAAACATTTGAAGAATTTAAAAGACAGTTTCTTGAGGGGTATGAAATATGTGGAAGATTTGCTGCTAAGTGGGATTGGAAGTGAGTGTTGTGAAATTATTAGGTGGTAGGAAAAGAATGCTGGAGGTACGAAGGAAGACGGTGAAAGTTCCAGAGAATTATAAGCTAAGCTTTGTGTAGATTTAAGTATGTTGAGTGTGTGTTCATTTATTTGCCAGTTGTTGCTATCCTTGCAGCAGCACGCGTATGTGCGATGCAATGATATCGTGGCTTTTGCTTTTAAAACAGATGTTATAACAAATGATTGTGTATTGCATATTAATGTGCGTTTACGCGCCTCCATGTATGTAAAAGTGCACCTAGAATATGATTTGAGGTGGGGTACAAACCTTCCTCAACCACTAAGAAAGGTCAAGAAAGCATCTGAAAATTCTGTTTCAGCGCAAAATAGTAATTTTGGGCCAGGCACGTACGCAAGAATTTGTTTCGGGGGGGGCCAATTTGTTTCGTGGGGGGGGGCCAAATCCTTCAAACCCATTATTCTGTGAGAAAAATCAGAAAATTATGGGAAAATGAAAAAAATCGTGAGATTTCGGCGGGTGGGTGAGGGGCGGGCCCGGAGGCCCCCTTGTGTACGTCCCTGTTTTGGGCCATACTATACACATTACATCCTGTCTCCTACCCACGCTCAACAGAACTTATTGTAATAGATTTTTATCGATCAGCTTATTATTAGCTTATGGGCTATTGAGTAAGTATAATTAAAGTGCACTTCTTACAAGATAAACTTCTTACAAAAACCAAAGATGCTGTTAGCTTATACAAATAGATAAATAACCAAGAATTTTCTGGATGTATTTGTTATTTGTTTCAATAAATGCTAGTAAACGCAATTCATTAATTCCCATTGGCTGTTGAACGGCAAAAGTTACGAATATCAATTACAATAAAATAGTGTCCTGGAGTATGCACAAGTGTTTAAATAATTTTATATTTCTTCGTACTTCCATGTCAAAGCTTAAGCGTCTTTGTATTTCGCTAAACAAATGTAATAACTCCCGATTTGTTGAAACTTGAGGCTCAAGTAGAAATACGATGCTAAAGGTTTTCATCCCTTTGTCCAAGAAACATATAATCTGGCTACTTTTAGCCATGTAACATGCAATTGACTTGAACGCTTTTCTATTTCCTCTAGTTTATCACAGTGTGTCTGTTCCTTATATCTGCTGACAGAAATGGTGTCCGATTTCAACTGTATCTGCCCATTAACGCAATTTATGAATACAGGCAATTTCTGGTACACATAAATTCTTCTTATATTAATACAAAACAAAACTTTCTTACGGAAAGGTAAAGAGCAAAGTTGAAACTTAAAATGACAAAATTTATGCTTTTTAGATACGCAAGATATATCTACAAACTAGCTTAAATATACTGACTTGTGATATGTTCCAATATCCACAGAATTCTAAAAACTAGCGCTTTACCGAAAGCACAAAAACTGACCTAAAAAAACAGCATGTATTTTAGGATTAAAGTTAGAAAACTCCATGAGCAGCCTGCAGAAGTTGAACACTAATTTATAAGTCTATAGATAGTTTTTCATCAACCATAATACTGATAGATTTTAGCATTAAATTATGTTTCTCCAAAATACTCAAGTAAACTCAGTTTTCAGTAAAGCACTGGTACTTGGAATTCCACAGGTACCGGAAATATCATGAGTCATTTTGTTTAAGCTAGTTTTGTAGATACGTCTTGTGTCTTTGTTTGTTTTAAGTTCGAATCTCGCTATTTACCTCCATAAGGAAAACGTTGTTTTTTTTTCTAAATTAATTTTTGCTGTTTTTTTTAAACACACATAGTAAAGCTTACAAAAAGATGGTTGCGTAATTTAGGCAATGAAACTAAACAAGTAAATAAGATATTTTGTTAAAATTCAAAATTAAATATAGAATTTATTTCCTTCTTCCTTAACCTTTCCACAAAATATGTGCAATTTTGCCTAGTGACTAGAAAGTTCGAGGGGTAGTTTATCAGCAGTTTCTTTGTAAATTTGTAGATGAGAAATTCAATGACTTTCGTAGAAGCGAAACAAGTAAATGGCATTTGTCTTCATTAGGAAGTTTTTATTGTCATACCACGCTTTCTAGTTTCCACTTACTAGGGAAACTGGGAGGGGGCATAAAAGGGGGGTATTTTAAACCCTCCTGTTAAGGGTTTTTGACCACGGAATAACTAATGATACCTTTATTATGGATTCCAGTCTTCCCAGCAGCTCTTCCCCCCATTGCACTTCCTGGCTGTAGGGCCAAGAAACGGAGATCAGTACCCCCGTAGGGAATGTAAAGTCCAATTCCGTATTCTTTATCTTTACCTTTACCAGCCTTCCGACCCAAAAAGGTGGTATAAGATACCTTACAATAGAGTTGTTAAGTTGAACTTACAAGAGACGCAATAAGAGGATTGTTAAGTCGATTTTATAAGAAGCATTTAGAGGTAGGCAGTAGCTTTTAAATGAGCAATTGAACATCTCTCTGTAATCCTGCGGTAGTCTGCTATTCCTGGTATAAAATAAGAATTAGAAATAAATAATGAGATAAATACTAACCATGGAAAAAAGCGATTTCCCCTTTTTTCATGCGAGGGGACTCAAAATCTACACTTGAGGTTATTAGACCATGCCAAATGGATTGATTGCCTTCAAATTTTTTGTTTCTGCGCAAATTTGACTCGTGTTTTAGGCAAAAAGTGATGATTTGCGGCACAAAATGGCAGAAAATATCACTATGCTGTGGCACGATCTCTCTTGCTTCGTCTGAAAGTCATTAGATGCTGACAATTTATCAAATAAATATGAAATCATTGCAATATTCATGTCATCATCAGCAGATGTTCTATGAATAAAAACAAAGCTTGCTGCAACATTCAAATCGTAATTTGGAGCAGTTTTTTAAGAGGGGGGGGCTCAAACATAATGTTTAGATTTTTGCCCTGAAAATTCGATCGTTTAACTTTAAATTTCTATTTCCTGGCATTTTGACCATTTTGGGGCAAAGATGGATGTTTGGCGGCAGAACAAGCGACCGGTGTTGGACGATATCTGTGGACGATTTTTTTTTTTAAACTAAAAAAACTTTTTCCACAAAACAAATTTTTTTTAAGAAAAGTAAAGAACTCCATTAAACAAAAAATGAGTAAAATAAAATCAAATAATCTACCAAGCGTGAAACTACCACAAACCAGCATCGACAAATAAATGAAACCCAAAACGACCAGAAATTACAATAAATAACCGAGTCAAACTCAAAACGAGCAGAAATTAACATAAGTTGGGCTCAAAACCCCTGTTTCTTCCTAGGCCAGAGCATAATAAGCACTTTAATGAAAAAAATATAAATTTCTTTACTTTTATAACTTTAATAAATCAAATAATATTAATATTTTGATTACTAGATATCAGTATATGTATATTAAACTGATAATGCACATACATTTGTATTTTTTCAGTATAGTTCAAATCATGGGGGGGGGGTGTCATCCTTAAAGACATAATTTCCAAAACTTTCAACTACGTTGAATAGAATGGCTATTTAAAAATTTTGATTAGATGTGTTTGGGGAAAAGTTGGGGCGTGAGAGGGGGATTAGTTGCCCTCAAATCACTTCCGACTATTAAAAAGGCCACTATTCCTTGGAATTTTTTCAATCTAATGATCCCTTTTTCCAGTTTCTACGACAAAGATTTCAATAAAAACCTTTTATGCCCCAGGGCATAACTTATAACCCTTGCCCTGAAGACTGGGGGGGGAGTGTCCTGCTCAAAGGTATAGTTTCCTGAACTTTGAACAGCGTAGAACAAAATGGCTATCTCATAATTTTTATGGGATGTTTTGGAGAAATGGTGGGCGTTGAAGGAGTGTTAGTCGCCTTCCAATCACTTTCGACTATTAAAAAGGGCACTAGCCATTTCAATTTCCAATCGAATGAGCCCTTTTTGAAGTTTCTACGACAAAGCGTTTCAATAAAAACCTTATATGCCCCCAGGGCATAACTTACTACCCTTGCCCTGAGGGCTTTGTGTGTGTGTGTGTGGGGGGGGGGGGGGGGTTGTCATCCTCAAAGACCTAATTTTCAGAACTTAAACTACGTTGAATAAAATTGCTATCTCAAAATTTTGATTGCATGTGTTTTGGGAAAAGGTGGCCGTGAGAGGGGGGGTAGTTGCCCTCCAATCACTTTTGACTATTAAAAAAGGCACTAGCCCTTTGAATTTCCAATCGAATGAGCTTTTTTTGAAGTACAAACGCCCTCTATAAAAACCTATATGCCCCCAGGGCATAACTTACGACCCTTGCCCTGAGGGCTGTGGGGGAGTGTCCTTCTCAAAAATATATTTATATCTTGAAATCAACTACGCTGAACAAAATGGCTATCTCAAAATTTTGATTGGATGTATTTCGGGAAATGGTGGGCGTGGAAGGGGTGTTAGTCACCTTCCAATCACTTTGGACTATTAAAAAGGGCACAAGCCCCTCCAATTTCCAATTGAATGAGCCAAGTTTCTACGACAACTTCTTCGATACAAAGTGCCCTGCTCTAAAGGAAAAAAATATATAAATAATACATTGTGCCATTGTGCTTAAAACCCTTGCCCTGAGGGTTGTGGGGTAGTGTCCTCCTGAAAAAACATATTTTCTGTCTGGAAATCAACTACGCTGAACAAAATGGCTATCTCAAAATTTTGATTGCATGTGTTTGGGGAAATGATGGGCGTGGGCTAGTGTCTATTGAAAGGGCTAGTGTCCTTTTTAATAGTTGAAAGTGATTGGATAGCAACTAACACCCCTTCCACGCCCACCATTTCCCCAAACACATCCAATAAAGATTTTGAGATAGCCATTTTGCTCCACGCAGTTCAAAGTTCAGGAAATTATACCTTTGAGCTGGATACTCCCCCCACAGTCTTCAGGACAAGGGTTATAAGTTATGCCCTGGGGGCATATAAGGCTTTTATTGAAATCTTTGTCGTAGAAAATCGAAAAAGGGCTCATTCGATTGGAAAATCAAAGGGCTAGTGCCCTTTCTAATAGTCGAAGTAATTTGAGGGCAACTGACCCCCCTCTCACGCCCATCTTTTCCCCAAACACATCCAATCAATATTTTAGATAGCCATTTTATTCAAAGTAGTTGAAAGTTTTGGATGACAGAAATCCCCCCAGGTCTTTAAGGATGACAGCCCCCCCCCACACAGCCCTCAGAGAAAGGGTTGTAAGTTATTCCCTAGGGACATATAAGGTTTTTCATTGAAAGCGTAGAAACTTCAAAAGGGCTCTGTTGGAACCCTTGGTCCCACTTTGTTTAGATAAATGTCCCTCCAGATTCCTTTTCTTCTTTTGGCCCCTTAATTATTTTTCTTCCCCCGAGTAATGAATATTAATTTTCCTTTTATTTTGTGATGCCATTTTTTCGTCCTTTTAATTGCGTAGTTGCTTAATAGACCACGAGGTAAGAAATTGCGCAGTTAGGGAGGTTGACCAGGAAGTTAGTAAGTCCTTGGATTGGCTGGGAAAATTCACCCACCACCCCCATCACCCAACTCGTGGCTGAGAGAGTTAGAGAATGGGAAGTGTGATTTTGTCAGTTCCGTTTTGAGTTCTTTTATACAGCGTGCAGTGAATACAGTAAAAAATTTTTATACTATGTACTCTTTTAACTTTTCAGCTTAGGTCGAGTCTAAAGAGATAGTTAGAAATCTTATCGGTAAACTTTGGCTTTACATGCGGCCCTAGACCATCCGATCACGCTAGTATATACGGAACCGTTGGAGTAACCGTAGAAATCCCACTATTTGGGGCCGACGAGGGATCTCCCCCTCCAGTAAGTGGCATAGCAACTCTTTACGCCATTTTTGCCTTTAAAAGTGGTGACCCCGTACGTTAAACCTCCAATAAGTGGTGCCAGCGGTACCCACACATCCAATAGGCTCATTCAATTGGAAATTGAAAGGGCTAGTGCCTTTTTTAATAGTTGAAAGTGAATGGAGAGCGACTAACGCCCCTCTCACGCCCACCATTTTCCCGAACACGTCCAATCAAAATTTTGAGATATCTATTTTGTTCAACGTAGTTGAAAGTTCTTGAAATTAGGTCTTTTAGGATGACAACCCCCCTCAGAGCCCTCAGTGCTAGGGTTGTAAGTTTTGCCCTGGGGGCATATAAAGTTTATATAGAATGTTGTTATAGAAATTTCAAAAAGGGCTCATTTGATTGGAAATTGAAATTGCCCTTTTTAATAGTCGAAAGTGAGTGAAGAGTAATTAACCAACTCTCTTCGGCCGACCATTTCCCCAAAAACATTCAATAAAAGCTTAGTGATAGCCATTTTGTTCAAACGTAGTTGAAATTATGTATTTAAGGATGACAAACCCCCCAGAGCCCCAAGGGCAAAGGTTGTAAGTTCTGCCCTGGGGGAATATATAGGTTTTTATAGATAGAGTTGTCGTAAAACTTCGAAAGGGGCTCGTTCAATTGGAAATTGAGAGGGCTAATGCCCTTTATTTTAGTCGAAAGTTATTGGAGTGTAACTAACCCCCCTCTCACGCCCACCATTCCACCAAACACATCCAATCAAAATTTTCAGATAGCCATTTTGTTCAACGTAGTAGAAAATTCTGGAAATTAGGTCTTTGAGAATGACCCCCCCCCCAGCACTCAGGGCAAGGGTTGTAAGTTATGCCCTGGAGGCATATAAGAATTTTATTGAAAGTTTTGTCGTAGAAACTTCAAAAGGGCTCATTTGATTGGAAATTGAAAGGGCTAGTGCCTTTTCTAATAGTTGAAAGTGATTGGAGAGCGACTATCGCCCCTCTCAAGCCCACCATTTCCCCAAACACATCCAATCAAAATTTTTGAGATAGCCATTTTGTTTAACGTAGTTGAAAGTTCTGGAAATTTGGTCTTAGAGGATGACAACCACCCTAACAGACCTTAGGATAAGGGTTGTAATTTGTGCCCTTGGGGCATATAAGGTGTTTATATAAAGCGTTATCGCTTCCAAAAGGGCTCATTCTATTGGAAATCGAAAGGCCTAGTGCCTTTTTTAATAGTCGAAAGTGATTGGAAGGCTTGACATTTTTATAGTAAAGATCGATGTGGGTATAATGTATCATTTTTGTTGTTGTTGTATTTTAGTCCAGGGCACTTCCTATCGAAGGAGCTGTCGTGGGAACTTCGAAAAGGGCTAATTCAATTGAATATAGAAAGGGCTGATGCCCTTTTTAATAGTCGAAAGTAATTGGAGGGCAACTAAACCCCCTTCCAGTCCCACCCTCCCACGCCCATCCTCCGAACAGAAATTACAATAAATAACCCAGTCAAACTCAAAACGAGCAGAAATTAACATTAGTTGGGCGCAAAACCCCTATGCCTTCCCAAGGCCAAAACAAAATTTGCACTTTACTGAAAAACTACAAATGAATGTGCATTGTCAGTTTAATATACATATACTGATATTTAGCAATCAAAATGTTAATATTATTTGATTAATTAAAGTTATAAAAGTAAAAACATTTATTATTTTTCAGTAAAGTGCAAATTTTTATCTGGCCTTGGAAGGCATAGGGTTTTGCGCCCAACTTATTAACATAAGTTGGGCGCAAAACCCAACTTATTGGTTAAACCCAACTTATTAACATAAGTTGGGCGCAAAACCCCTATGCCTTCCAAGGCCAGAACAAAATTTGCACTTTACTGAAAAAATATAAATGTTTTTACTTTTATAACTTTAATAAAT
Organism: Artemia sinica; assembly: GCA_027921565.1. Classification (NCBI taxonomy): domain Eukaryota; kingdom Metazoa; phylum Arthropoda; class Branchiopoda; order Anostraca; family Artemiidae; genus Artemia; species Artemia sinica. Next base: position 96,766 of record JAPEVW010000203.1, on the reverse strand, counting down.
CAAATAATGTTAACATTTTGATTACTAAATATCTGTATATGTATATTAATCTGATAATGCACATTCATTTGTATTTTTTCAGTAAAGTGCAAATTTGTTCTGGCCTTGGGAAGGCATAGGGGTTTTGCGTCCAAACTTATGTTAATTATTTGGGCGCAAAATCCCTATGCCTTCCCAAGGCCAAAAAATTTGCACTTTACTGAAAAAATATAATTTGCACTTTACTGAAAAAATATAAATGTTTTTACAAAAACTTAAATTTGCACTTTACTGAAAAAATATAATTTTTTTTACTTTTATAACTTTAATAAATAAAATAATATAACATTTTGATTACTAAATATCAGTATATGTATGTTAAACTGACATTGCACATTCATTTGTATTTTTTCAGTTAAGTGCAAATTTTTGTTCTGGCCTCGGGAGGGCATAGGGGTTTTGCGCCTAACTTATGTTAATTTCTGCTCGTTTTGAGTTTGACTCGGTTATTTATTGTAATTTCTGTTCTTTTTGGGTTTCATTGATTTATCGATGCTTATTTGTGGTAGTTTCACACTTGGTAGATTATAAATTTATTTTTGCTCATTTTTTGTTTAATGGAGTTATTTACTTTTCTTTTAAAAACTTATTTTGTGGAAAAAGTTTTTTTAATTAATTGACGCAAAAACTTCGTTATCCTGCAGTTTCTATCCCAAGCTTAAAGGGTCTACTGGGCTTCCGAGCCAGACTTGAACTTGACAGTAGTCTCGTAGCGAGTGGCACTTCTCTGCTGCCTGAGTTGGTGGCAGCTCTTATGGATGCACGAAAGTGGTGGTAGTGCTCACTTTTCTGTGAAAGATTAGCTTTCTGGCAGTGTCAAGGTTTGAAATATCAGGGCAACCGTACAGTACCAACAAGACCCGCTCTCCTGCTACCACAATATCGTCAAGTGATGCGAACTTGTTACCAAATAGAGCAGCGCTGTCCCTGAAACTCTTGTCAGTAAGTAGCAGTTGAATGGCTCTGCCCTTTCCTATTCCATAAAGGTGAGAGGTTGTGTCACAACCTAGCACGGCGTGACTGAACAGCATCAGATGGCTGACATCTGTTCCATGCTTTTTTTTTCTCCCTAATATCCCAAGCTGAACTGGTACTACCACACTAGATTCAGGTGAGAAATATAAACGCCTGGAACACGGGTCTGATAAAACTGATCAGAAGAACAAAAATGTCAGTATCATCAGCAAGCACGAGGTTGTCTGTAACACGAGCAGCTTCTATGCTTTTTCTGCAATCAGAACGTCGGAGTTTCTTTCCGAGTGAAAAACATTGCAAACAGATGGTTGCCGAGCAGCTTCAAAAAACGTGCTTTGTTCGCTTTGCACGAAAGAAACTCTTCCTTTTTCGGTGAAAAATATCTGGCGACCAACCATTCTTGCTCGACGTAAATGGGTAGCATCTTTATTGCTAGACCACCTTCATAGCCATCAAACACAAGAATAGCAGTTTATACCTTGATTGTACGCAGTGGATGTATGAAGCAAAGATGGCCTTGAAGGTTGACCCTACCTTAAATGGAACTCGGTGTAGAAGATAACCCCTATCGAAGGCGATGCTACACACAGATACAGGTCTTGAGGGCGACTGAGACTCAATCCCACAAGCTTGAAAGATAGCTTTTCGAAGTTTTGTCTCATTTTCTTTTCTCATTAAGCCATTGCTTTCAAAAAGGGAAGGAGTAATCGTGCTAAGTTCGTACTTGAAGTATTCTTTTCGAAGGTCAGTTCGCTGGGCCACTATTATAAATCGCTGGAAAAGGAGCGCCGGATCTATGTGCACTACCACGGATGACCCCACCTTTTGGCATTCATTAGGATTACTTGGTCTTTTTCTTGAAGACTTGCTCCTTCAAGGTTTTTCCTGTCATCTTACTTAAAATCCCCTTTACAGCCGCATCAGCTTCGTCAACATTAACATCTGGGGAAGAAGTTATGCCGTTGGCAATGTTTCGAAGCTGATCATCTCCACTTAACGGGGAAGATTCTCCAAAGTATCCAACGAGGTTTTGGGTGTCGTCAAAGTCACGCTCCTTTCTACTGGAACTCATGTTACGATGCTGTTCACTTGTCGAATAACCAATTTTTGTCAAATTCTGCATCAAAAGGTTAATCTCAAGGCAGACCGGTCTTGAAAGTACCCAAATGGCTCTCTGTTGTTCTGTCCTCCCACCTCCAGTCGTAATACCTCCCGATGTCTTTAGGTTTCGCGTATAATCTTTTTCGATGACAAGAACTACCGAGAGCCCGGCCCGGATTTCTAGCGTCGATCTGATCTTTTAATGGAGCTTAGTCATCTCTTGCTGGTATATCCAGATAAACATGACATAGAGGCCTATGTCCAGATGCTGCTAGAAACGGAAGCATCTCTACTGCAGTTTGTAAGGGCAAATTTCGCAGGCCCAGTCTCTCGGCACGTATGAATTGAGCAGTATCCCTACCATGTCAAGATACTGAAGCCAGAGCTTTGCCGTTCTCTGAGACTGCAGATCTTGGCGTCACTGCTTGAAAAAGTTATCCAGCTGCTTGAGGTGGAGATTCTGACTAGGATCTTCGGGTGGGAGGTGTCCGTCTAGGACGTCATTGAAGACAGTAGACATGTCTAAAGAAGTCAAGGTTGCTTGCTCGTCTTCGAGGAGATGGGCATATGTGGCCGAGCTCACGTGAATATTAGCACGAATAGCTCTGGAAATTGCTTTTCCAGAAAGAATATGCGGTAATGCACCAGAGACGTATACCAGTTCCAGGACCTGCATGAGGTGTCCTATGCATCCGACGAAACTCATCGTCAAAATGGAAACCACCCAGCTTGAGAACAATGCTACTCAGCTCATTCGTGGTGTCCGACTTCAGGATCTTCATTGACTTCCACCAGAGCGGCTGATCAAATGTCAGAACTGTTACGAATCCTTATGCTCTACCTTGCCAAGCAACAAAGCACAAGGTTGAGTAAAGGCAGGATTTATTACTAGACGGAAGATCAATCATGGGCAAAAAAAACAAGACGCTTGCCTTATTGCGAAGGATTCCCGTTTCATTGTGAATTTCGTTAGAAAAACTGACTGCATGAAACCATTCAAGCTCGGCCTTGGAACATTCAAGAACAACTTTGAAAAGAGCGTATAAGATCAATGGATTGTTGCAGCAGAAACTGAATATCAGACGGGATTTTATAAAGGTCTGTGAAAATGAATCGAAATTTCTGCTCATCTTCGAAAAATATCCTATGAACATAGGTCACTTGCCTGTTTTTTTTTTGTTTTTTTTTATGTTTTTTTTATTTAAAAAATCAAAAATAAAACAATAAAATGATAAAAGGCGACGTTTATGTTATATTCACTCAAATACAATCATTTCTTGAAAAGGAAAAACCATCAACAGGTTGCTTTTCTTTTCACGGTTCCTTATTCTCGGATTCTGGAAAAATTAAAAAAATAGCAGAAAAAAACTAGATAAAAAGTAATTTTGCACCGCGAAGTAAATTTAGGTTTTTTTGATATGTTGTAGAGCGCTATTTTCTGAACAAAGAGGTGCAAAACTGTTTTTCTGCATCAATTTTTTTCCTGGTTCGACCATATTTTTTCTACATCTTTCTCATGATATGTATCATATTTTGGTTGGTCCTAGGTAAGGTTCTGAAACCGACGAAAAAAAAACAAAAAAAAAACAACAGATTTTTTAACTCTAAGTAAGGAGCAACAAAAATACTTAAAACACAAACAGAAGTATTCCATATATGAGGGGGGACGCCCCCCTTCCTCAGCCCCCTGCTTTTTGCGCTAGAATTTCACCTTTTATCCAAATTCTTTAATAACGACTTTTCAACTTGCCGTTAAATTGGAATGGATTTATTTGGATTTAATTGGATTTATTTTGACGCACTACCTCTCAAATCCCCCGAACTTTAGCATACATAGCGGGGGATTGAAGAGGGGCCAGGCCCCATCATATGTGGAATAATATTGGTTTGTTTTATATTTAATTTTGCTCCTTACTTTCAGTTCAAAACTTGTTTTTCTATGTTTTGTTAAAATGTTCGTGCAGAAATCAATTGCCATGGATCCTATTTCAAATGTTTACCTGGCAGAATCAATCCCTAGGACTAAGAACTCTTTAAAAAGAAGTTTCAACTGTTTTAAGGGTAAAACAAAAAAAAACTTTTGACAATGTTAGAGAAATTCCACCTTCACTCCTGATGATGCAAATCTTTCTAAAAAACAAAACAAAAACAGTATCAAACAGGTTTCTAAGGTTTGAAAATGAGTACAGGAAAAATTCAGCAGAGAGTGATCCTAGCAATCTGACAATCCTCGAGGAAAGAATAAAAAAATAATCTCACATACAAGCAAAGGCCGACATACGGGTCGAAATCAGGGGTTTTAATTGATATGGGGCAGGAGGCAACTGCCCCCTCGAGACTCCAGTTTGCCCCCGCGGACCCAATTTTGCCCCAACCCAGATGAAATTTGGTTTTCTCAAAAATCCCGTCAAAACTAAGATAAGCCTGCATAATCCAAGCATCCAGAGAAACGAGTCAGTTTTCTTTATTATAGCTTTAACTCTATGGTACTATTAATTAAAAAAAAAAAAAAAAATAACTGAAAGTAAGGAGCGACATTAAAACTTAAAACGAACAGAAATTATTCCGTATATGAAAGGGGCTGTCCCCTCCTCAACGCCTCGCTCTTTACGCTAAAGTTTGACTCTTCCTCACAACTATATTTAAAAAAAAAACAAAAAAAAAACTTTAGCGTAAAGAGCGAGGTGTTTAGGAGGGGACAGCCCTTCTCATATACAGAATAATTTCTGTTCGTTTTACGTTTTAATGTCGCTCCTTACTTTCAGTTAAAAAAACTTGTTTTTTAAATTTAATTTATGAACGTTTTTAAATAATGCAGGTTTTGATTTTGGCTCACCGTACATGAATAATTGAAACGAAATTTGCATATTAATTTTTTGGCTAAATGGCTGTCTCGAAAGTTGTTTAGTTTCATTTACCAACGTTTTATTAGTAATAAATATACGTAACTTACGAATTAACTTACGTAACGAACTTCTATATTCGTATATTTTTATTACGTATATTAGGGGGGTTCGCCCCCCTAATCAATACCTCGCTCTTTACGCTAAAATTCAATTTTTTTCCAATTCTTTAAGAATGTCCCCTTAATCACAAAGGCCGTGAATTAGAATAAATAGCTCTTACGAAAGTACTAAAAAAAACTTTAGCGTAAAGAGCGAGGTATTGACTAGGGGGCGAACCCAATCACATATGTAATAGTTTCTGTTCTTTTTAAGTTTTGGATGCTGAAAAGTTTCAGTTGAAAAGTTTTTCAGTCGAAAACTTGTTTCTTTTTATTTAATTTCTGATCTTTTTTTTTAATAATGCTGGGAAATCCGGCGCTCCCTTCATAGCAATATACCTTCCCCCATGAAAAACTTCCTCCGTGGAAAGATCCTTCCACGTAACCCTCAATCCACCTCCCCCCACTACCAGAAACAAATTTCCCCTTAAAATGTCTGTATACTTTCCAATAACCAATATTATATGTAAACATTGGGCAAAGTTCATAACTTGCAGCCCTTACTCCCGGGACTCTGGGGGATTAAGTCATCCTCAAAGACATAGTTATTATATTTTTTTACCATGCTGAACAAAATGGCTATCTCAAAATTTTGATCGGGTGACTTTGGGAAAAAATGAGCGTGGGGGGAATTTTTTTTGTCACTTAAAAAGGACACTAGAGCTTTTAGTTCCTGTTCGAATGAGCCATCCCAAGATATTTTAGGACCACTGGGTCGATACAATCACCCCTGGGGAAAAAAAAAAAAATAAAAATAAACACTCATCCGTGATCTTTCTTCTGGCAAAAAAATACAAAATTCCACATTTTTGCAGATAGGGGCTTGCAACCTCTACAGCAAGGTTCTCTGATACACTGAACCTGATGGTGTGATTTTCACTAAGGTTCTATGTCTTTTTGGAGGTGTTTTCCCCTTTTTTTCGAAAATAAAGCAAATTTTCTCAGGCGCTTATCTTTTGATTTTTAAGACTAAACTTAATGAAAATTATATATTTGAAATCAGCATAAAAATTTGACTTTTCTGATGTATCTATTGGTATCAAAAATTCTTTTTTTTAGAGTTTCGGTTACTATTGAGCCGGGTCGCTCCTTACTTGCAGTTTGTTACCGCGAACTGTTTGATACGGCTCATTTTTCAGTTTTCACTGTCATTTCCTCTTGATTTGGAAAAATTGGCTCCAACTTGCCACCCCCCCCCCCCAGAATTTTAACGAAATTACGCCACTGACCGAAATGATCCTGTTTATGAGGATGGATGACATCCCCCTCAACTCCACCTCTTCATGCTAAAGTTTTACTTACGCTTTACTGAAAGCATTTTCACTGCAATAGATTTAGTCAATTTGCAATTACAAGTGTTTTGTTCACCAATGGCCTTTCAAAACATTTAAACGTTTTTTATTAGTAATAAATATACGTAACTTACGAAATAACTTACGTAACGAACTTCTATATTCATATATTTTTAATACGTATCTTGGGGGGGTTCGCCCACTAGTCAATACCTCCCTCTTTGCGCTAAAGATTGAATTTTTGTTCCAATTCTTTAAAAATTTGAATTTTGAATTTTGTTCTAATTCTTTAAAAATGACCCTTAATCACATAGGCCCTTAATTAGAATAAATAGCTCTTATGAAAGTACTAAAAAATTTTTGGCTTAAAGAGCGAGGTATTGACTAGGGGGTGAACCCAATCATATACGTAATATTTTCTGTTCATTTTAAGTTTTGGTGTTGCTTCTTACTTTCAGTTGAAAAACTTGTTTTTTTTTTATTTAATTTCTGATGTTTTTTTTTTTTTAAATAATTCTGAGAAATCCGGCGTCCCCTTCATAGCAATGTTCCTTCCCCCATGAAAAACTTCCTCCATGGAAAGATCCTCCCACATAACCCCCGATCACCCCCCCCCCCCCCACTACCAGAAAAAATCCCCCCTGAAAATGTCTGTATGCCTCCCAATAACCAATACTATATGTTAACATTGGGTAAAGTTCATAACTTTCAGCCCTCCCCCTGGAGACTTTGGGGGATTAAGTCTTCCTAAAAGACATACTTATTATATTTTCGACCGCTGAACAAAATGGCTATCTCAAAATTTTGATCGGGTGACTTTTGGGAAAAGAATGAGCGTTGAAGGGGGCCTAGTTGCCCTCCATTTTTTGGTCACTTAAAAAGGGCACTAGAACTTTTAATTTCCGTTCCAATGAGCCCTCCCACGATATTCTATGACCATTGAGTCGATACGATCACCCCTGGGGAAAAGGAAATCAACAAATAAACACGCATCCGTGATCTTTCTTCTGGCAAAAAATACAAAATTCCATATTTTCGTAGATAGAAGCTTGAAACCTCTACAGTAGGGTTCTCTAATGCGCTGAATCGGGTGGTGTGATTTTAATTGAGGTTCTATAACTTTTAGGGGGTCTTTCCCCTTTTTTTTAAAATCAGCCAAATTTTTCTCGTAGGACTAAACTTGATGACACTTATATATTTGAAATCAGCATTAAAATCTGATTATTTTAATATCTCTATTGATATCAAAATCCCGTTTTTAGAGTTTCGTTTACTATTGAGCTGGGTCGCTTCTTACTTACAGTTCGTTACTACGAAATGTTTGATATTGCTTTTTGAAGCATTTTTGCTTTGATGAAATAGCTTGAATTCCAGCATAAGGAATGGGTTTAAAGGGTGGTAGCTCCCCCCCCCCCCCTCATACATACAATTACAACCTTTCGTTTTAAGTTTTACTATCGCTCTTTGCTCTATTGGAAAAATTTAGTTCTTTATCTAATTTATGTTCATCATTATTAATCCCTTATCCAGGGCTATCCGACACATAAGGTAGGCTGCCATCCAATCAGCTCCAACTTTTTAATTAAAGTTTAACACTGTTATAATGATTTTTAGAAAAAAAAGAGTCTCATTTAGTGTGTTTGATATTTGTTTGGGGGAGGCCCAGTCCCCCCAATAAAATCCTAATTTATCCTGAAAATCTGGTAATTCTCATTCAAAATATCAAATAAAATTATTTGTTTACTCCCCCCCCCCCCGTCTCTGATATTTTAAGTATTGCTACCCCCAAGAATCTTTTTGGGTATGTACCTGAATACAACTTCTTATTTACAACCCCAATTTTTTTTGGGTGGGGGGGGGTAATCCTTTTTTTCTAAAATCATATAAATTTGCATATGCTTACAGCTGATAACTTTGAATCAAGTAGCACGTTCTGTTTGCTGAACATATTTTTCTCCTTACAGTATTTTGGTACCCTTCGGGCCAAAAAGTATTTTTTGAGAAAAAAATGACAGAAGACAGATTTTGATGATACACAATCCCCTTTTCTGCTAGTATTTTGTCATTTTGGTGCACGTTGTATCTGTGGGTATGTCGCAAAATCGCACTTTCGAAAGAGAGCTTACAGGCTACCTCAAATTTAAAAATAAAATTATGAAATAAAAATAAAAGGGGACCTCATCAGCGGTCGAGTAGGGATAATCCTAAAATCTAGTGGTTGATGAGGCATAATCCCTCTTGCTACTACTGTCTTGTCCTTTTGATGCAACTTGCATCTATTGGCCTTTCATATAATCGCGCTTTCGAAAGGGAGCTTACAGGCTACCTCAAGCTTAGAAAAAGAATATAAGATGACAATAATAGGGGACCTGATCAGCAATCAGTTGGGAGTAATCTTAAAAAACCTAGCGGAAACATAGTCTGCTTTTCAAAATTCGTATCATCGGAAGTTCAAGAGCTAATATTATTCAACAACTTATCAACAGTCTCTGGAAAATTTCCTGTTAGTTGTAGTGCTTGGACACATTTAAGTGTCCCTAGAGTGCGTTAAACATAAGCTAATTTCGTTGAAATAACTCCTGAACTATTGCATTGACATATTTTGGGTCATGATTCAATTCTGGTACTCTTAATGCTTTTGGTGAGACTGACTAATGAACTGCCGAAGGAAAGGTTGTTTTGAAGTAAATTCCTCAACTATTTAAATTTACTGCTTCAGAAAACTGTCTCCAACAGAACAAAGAATTGCAGTATTTAAATTACACAGAAAAGTAAAAATAAAATCTGAATATTTAACTCGGTTGAGTGGAGACTTACACAAACATAAGCAGGCCTGGATTTACCAATAGGTTCACTAGCCCCAGGCCTAGGGCGCAAGATGCCAGTGGGCGCAACAAATTATTGCTGAGTGATTTTTTTCTCAACAAAAACTGGACTCATTATCGTTAAGGTGTCAGTTGAACTCAGCCGCCGTCCTGCTTATTCACAGAAAGGTGATTTTAAAACGACACAGGAATTCTGTGACCACTTGTAAACTGTCAGATGTCTGCCAAGAATGGCAGCTGAGATTTCGATATCACCTCTCTCTTTAGCGGTGGCCGGCGTTTACCATCCCGGCGTTTAACCCCCCCTCAGAAAATACCCCCCGTAAAATAACCCCCAAGGAAAATACCCCACCGAGGAAAATAACCCCCCTCCCGGCGAAAAAAAAAACAGGTAAATACCCCCCCCCCCGAAAAATACCCCAGTGGAAAATAAGGCTTTCAAAAATTGAGAATTTTATTTAATTTTTGTTTTTTTTATTTTCCGTAGGGGAAAGGAATTTTGGTGCTTGTACATTATGCGCCACTCACTCAAGCTTACGCTGTGTAAAACTGGAGAACAAACCGATTTCTTCGTTAGTTTCTTTCAGCTTAGCGCGCGAGACAAACAAAGACAAGTGACAGAATAGATGGGAAATATATAATTTAGGCTATATATTTGCACATAGAGGGGGGGGGGGAGATGGTGGTAAAGTATTTGGACAGTTTGAAGTCAGGAAACAATTCTTACTTCATAGTATGCAGAATAATTGTACCTAACACATTTTGCATGCAAACCCACTATACTTTACCCCCCCCCCCCCCTAATATGCAAACATATAGCCCAAATTTGTTTCTAAGGTGACGAAGAAACTAACGAAGAAACCTGTTTGTTCTCGAGTTTTACAAATTGTAAACTTGACTGAGTGGCGAATAATACACTAGTTCCGGATTTTCTCATGGAGAGAGAAAAGAATTTCTCGGTATTATTTAAAAAAGATCAGAAATTAAATTTAGAAAAAAACAAGTTATTTCAAGTGAAAGTAAGGAGCATCATCAAAACTTAAAATGAACAAAAATTATTACGTGTATGAAAAGAGTTGCCCCCTCCACAAGACTTTTTTCTTTATGCTAAGGTTTTGACTTTTTGTCCTAATTCTTTAAGAACGATTCCTGAAACACAACAAGCGTTCAACTAGAACAATAAGCTTTGTTTTAAAATTCTATAAAAAAAACTTTAGCGTAAAGAGCGAGGTCATAAGGAGGAGGGAATATATGTAATATATGTATGTAATAATCGTATATGTAATAATTCATATATGGAGTAATTTCAGTTCGTTTTAAGTTTGATGTTGCTCCTTACTTTCAGTTGAAAAACTTGTTGCAGATGGTATTTGTTAATGGGAAACATATCAAACAAGTTTTTTAAAGAAAAGTAAAGAGCCTCATTAAACCGAAAATGAGCAGAAATAAAGTCAAATAATCTTCAAAGTAAAAACTATGAAGTCTAATAGAAAAAAAATAAAAAAATATGAATTATTTTTTTCTACGAAAAAGATCATGTCAATCCTAAATGAACAGAAATTATTAAAAAAAAATTCCACAAAACAAGTTTGTCAAAGAATAGTAAAGAGCCTCATTAAGCAAAAATTAAGTAGAAATAAATTCAAATAATTTTCCAAGCGTAAAACTACTACAAATTGCCATCAGTAAATGAATTAAACCCAAAACGAACAGAAATTACAATAAATAACTGATTCAATCTCAAAAACAGCAAAAATTAACATGAAAGTTCTAAAAAAAAAAAAAAAAAATGCAAAAGTGCAAATTATGTTCTGGTGTTGAGAAGACATGGGTGTTGTCAGCCCTACTCCTTTTAATTTTTCTCGTTTTGATTTTGACTAGGTTATCTATTGTAATTTCTGTTAGTTTTGGGTTTCATTTATTTATTAATGGTGATTTGTGGTAGTTTTACACTTGGATGATAAGAAAAACAAACTCGTAGAATTTGACAACGCTTTCGTCCGTAAAAACTTAAACAACAAAAATTTGTTGGCTCCCAAAGCCAACTATCCTTTCAAAGGATAGCCAAACCTTCTTGAACTTTTTGGTACCATATGTTTTAGCTTAATTTTGATGTATGTTTATCTACACTTTTTTTCTTCTTCAATTTTTTTTTTTAATTTGGCGCCCGCTTCTGCCAAAAATTGTAGAAGTTCATATGGAAGTCTTTTCAACAAAAATGGATTTGCGTTTTTTCTTTCTAAGTTTTTAAGATACTTTGGTGTGTAGATTCCTCTTTTTCCCGTTCCTTAGCACTTCTCAACGAAACTAAACAAAACTCAAATAAAATTCTCAAATTTGGAAACCTTATTTTACACAGAAGGGTGGTATTTTCCGGGGGGGGGGGTATATTCAAAGGAGGGAGTATTTCTTACGGAGGTTGCTTTCCGCGGGGGGTATTTTCTATTGGGAGTATTTTTTGGGGGTGAGGGGTATTTTCCGCGGGGGCTATTTTCAGGGGGGGGGGGTTAAACGCCTAGTACCCTTCCTTAGTTAGCTATTTTTTGATAGCTCTGCTATAGCGAAAGGAGTTATTTTCCCTTACTCAAATGAGCAAAACCTAGATTAGTCTATAAAATAATAATCAAGGTAAGAATTAATTTCATATATAAGCATTCTGGACCCAAAGCTCTTCTTTTTTTCTATATTGTTTCCAAATGCGGTTCCACTAGTTAGCAATTTTGTACTTTTATTAATATCTAACTCCACTCTGGCTAAGCACGCTGAATATATTTATCTGTAAATTCAAAGCTATAAAAAGAGCTGACGCACTTATTGTAGTCTTAATGTAAGTGTTTGGGGAAATGATGGGCGTGGAGGAAGGCTTATTGCCCTCCACTCACTTTCGACTATTTAAAAGGGCACTAGACCTTTCAGTTTCTAATCCAATGAGCGTGTTAGTTTTACTATTTATTTTTCCCAGGGGTGATTTTGTTGACCCAATAGTCCTAGAAGATTAAAGCTGGATGATTTGAGCGGAAATTAAAAGCTCTACTGCCCTTTTTAAGTGAAAATAAAAAGATTGGATGGTAAGTACTCTCCCTCCCATTCCTCTTTTCCCTAACGTTGCCTAACAAGAATATTGAGATAACCATTTCTGTCAGCATAAATGAAAGGTCCAGTAACTATGTCTTTGGGGACACCGTGACCCTCCACAGCATCTGGGAAAAGAGCTGTAACTTTGGAAATTTGCCCATTGTTTACATATACCATTTGATTAGGAAGTATGCTAACATTTTTATGTATGGGAGGGGTAGTTTTCCACGAGGAGAATTTTCTGTTGAGAGGGAAGTGTCCGGGGGCGAACTTTCCTTGGGAAATCTTGCGCTAGGGGAATTTGACAGAATTTCTCTGCGAAATTATTTTTATTTGTCATACTTTCTCTTTGCCGTCTCAATTATGCTTGTGGAGTTGTTCCTGGAAAATTTTCCAGGAAAATTTTCAACTGGATTCGCATTGACTAGGGGATTTTTTGATGGCGGGGGAGATTTCCACGAGAAAAATTTCTTATGTGGTAATTTTCTAGAGCGAAATTATCCATGGAAGAACTCTTAACAGGATCAACTTGAGGGGGGGGGGGGGCAGGATCAACCACGGATGGGGGAAGGGAATTCTCGGGAAAAGTTTCCACGGAAGGAGATTTCCCTTTTGTTTTGAAAAAACGATTTGAAATTTATGTCTATTTCAAAGGAAAGTATATTAAGGAGAATTTTTCTGATGGATTCGTCTGCAAGAAATTTTACGGGGGGAATTTTCAACGAAAATATAATTTTTGGGAGAGAATTTTTCGTTGAGGTCGGTATTTTGCATAGAAAAATACTTCAACTGAGAATTTTTTGTTTGGGTTGGGGTTTCATGGAAGGGGGCTAGTTTTCCCTCTATTATTTGAAAAACAATTAGAAATTAAAGAATTTTTTCAGCTGATAGTAAGGAGCAACTATAAAACTTAAAATGAACAGAAGTCATTCCGTACATTTGGGGGTATGGCTCCTCTTCAGTACCTCGCCCATTACTTTAAAGTTTGACTTGCTGTCCCAAATCTTTAGAGCAACTCCTGAAACACAAGCCCTGTTTAGCCTAATTAGAATAAGAAGCTTTTCCAATAGTACCAAAAACTTTACTTGTTTTAACCCCTTTCTTTCAGTTGAAAAGAGTTGTTTTTTCATATTTAATAATGTTTAAAAGATGAAAATTTAGGTTGGTACTGTTATTATGTAAATATTACCCTCGTCTATAGTAAACAATCAGGTAGCAAAGCTTAAGAACCATAATTTCAGCTTTGAAGGCTGGTCGTTTGGTTAACGTTAAGCCTTATAATAAAAATACAGGAAAAAAGGTGTTAAATACTATTGATAGTGTTCCTTGGGATTCCAGGGCGTTCATTTTTATTTCTGAGAGGAATACTAGAAAGCTTATAGCAATCTTAAAATAGAAATAAACTGATAGGCAAGCAGACAGAACAAGGGTCAAGGCAACAAGATAGGAGACAAGATTATTTTCTAAAGTTATTCATTTAATAAGAAATCCCAAGAAAGGGGGAAGCCCGACCAGAGAGAGATAGCCAAGTTAGATCGAAGCCTTATAAACCAATCTAGGTTTTGCTCATTTGAGTAAGGGAGAATAACCTCTTCTGCTATAGCAGAGCTACCAAAAAAATAGCTGACTAAGGATGGGTTCTAGGCGTTTACCCCCTCCCCCGGAAAATACCCTCTCTGCAGAAAATATGCCCCGGAAAATATCCCCCGAAAAATACCCCCCCTCCCCGTGGAAAATAAGGTTTCAAAATTTGAGAATTTTATATTAGTTTTTTTTTTACTTAGTTCCGTTGAAAAGTGCTAAGGAACGGGATGAAGAGGAATTTACATACCAAAAGTATATCTTAAAAACTTAGAAAAAACACAAATCCATTTTTGTTGAAAAGACTTCAATATGAACTTCTGCAATTTTTGGCAGTAGCCAAATTAAAAAAAAAAAAAAAAACTGACTCACTCAAGTTTACGATGCGTAAAACTCGAGAACTAACCGGTTTCTTCGTTGCTTTAGAAACAAATTTGGGCTATATGTTTGCATATTAGGGGGGGGGGGGTAAAGTCTAGCGCGTCTGTATGCAAAATGTGTTAGGTACAATTCTACATATTGTGAAGTAACAATTGTCTCCTGAATTCAAACTATCCAAATACTTTACCCCCCCCCCTCCTTATGTGCAAATATATATATTCCAAAGTGTATATTTCCCATCTATTCTGTCGCTTGACTTTGTCTTGTCTTGCGCTAAGCTGAAAGAAACTAACAAAGAAACCGGTTTGTTCTCGAGTTTTACACAGTGCAAACATGAGTGAGTGACGCATAATACACAGCACCAAAATTCCTTCCCTCTACGGAAAAAAAAACTGAAATGAAATTCTCAAATTTGGAAAGCCTTATTTTCCACGGGGGCGTATAATAATAATAATAATAATAATAATAATAATAATAATAATAATATTAATAATAACAATATATTGAAAACCCGTCGTATACAGTAAATGTACAATGACAGAGCATACAAAATAGTGCGAAAAGAGGAAACAATAAGAAAACATACTAAAAAATAACAACAAAAGCAACAACTTCTTAAATAGTATATAAAATAGTACGAAAAGAGGAAACAGAAAGATAACATACTCAAAAATTACAACAGAAACAACAACTTCTTCGGAAATAGCAACAAGAACAACAACTTCTGAAAGGAGAAAAAAAAAGAAAAAAAAGGGAAACAAAAGGGAAAATTAAACAAGCAAACTTTCCCACTCAGGCCTTAGAATTGCTGATTTTATTTTTTGCCGGCTAATAAGTGTCTCAACAGCTAGATTTGGGTCCGCTAGGTTGTAGCACCGAATCAGAAAACTATTTTTTGTCCATGGTGGCAATTTTAGTAGGTAATTGGCAAAACGGAAAAATAAAGAGCGGATTTTAGATTTTTCACGGTTTGCCAATAATTTCCAGAAAGGGGTCACATATAATATATGCGGCAGAGCGGTAGCGTTGTAAATACTTACCAGTAGTGGACGGTGAAATCTCAGAGTGGATTTAACGATCAAAGCATAGGAGCTGGAAATTCGCCGTTCAAGATGTGAGATCAGGTGGGAGCGGGTATGCTATAATGAGGTATCTATTGGCATCCCTAGATATACAATTTTGTCAACTGGTTTTACTGAGCAATCACCTAGTGTGACATAGTAGGAGGTTCATTCTTCCAATTGTAAAGCAAGACTTCCAACTTTTGGAATTAAGTCTCAGACCGACTTTCTCGTGATTGGACTGCAGACATGAGAATATTTCTGAAAGGCGGTTAAGCGTCCGGCTGAGATTCACCGTGTCATCAGCATAGCATACTAGGGAGATGTCAATGGAACTGAGAATGCATGATGAAGGACAGCTGTCTTGAGGCTCAATAATGTAGTTGTTTGAAGAAATTGGGGGGTAAAACTGTCCCCTGACGGGCACCTTTATGGGCTGGTATCAAAGCTGACCGTGGGGCTGGCGGATGGCCTTTATTGGGAGGGAGCTTGAGTCGCACGCGAAGGCGAGAATAAAGATCACGGAAAGCCCGAATGATATTTGAGTTCACTCCTCTTTTAGCTGAGTTTAGCAACATAAGTGCATGAATCAATGAATCAAAAGCTCTCTGCAGGTCAAAACCACCGATTGCTAGGCTTTTTCCTGATTTTTGTGCATCCAGGAGTGCATATGCATCGACATGGAGTGCTTCAGCACAACCAATACTGCATTAGAAACCGAATTTCTTGGTGGACTGCAACACAGTTTCTCAAACTCATCTACGAATAAAAGTTCAAATAAATTGCAAAGAGAAGTAGAAATCGTGATTGGACGGAAAGACGAGCATTGCATGGTAATTTTTCCTTTTTTAGGAACTGGCGTAAGATCTCCAATTTAGAAAGTGGTTGGGACAATGCCCTGAATGAGGATAATCTGCATCAGGAGAGTTACGTGACTAATGAGAGCGGGCCCACCACTTTTTGATGAAGTGCGCTGATCTCATCAATCCCGAAAGATTGTTTAGGTTTTAGGCGAGAGATGGCCCTGCATACAGCTCCCTCTGTTACAACATAATCACCCTGAGGACAACTATCTAAGAAGTCGTCCAACTCAGCTTCGTATCTTCGTTGAGGGCTGGGTCAGGAGGCAAAAAATTCTGACCCATAGTACGCGTACCATTCAAAATCAGGGATAGCAGATGCGGACAAAGACTCATCGCTTTTAGAGAGGACAGAAAACGGCAAAGGAGAGAAGGATTAATTTTGGCCCTTGCAGGTACGATATCAATCATCTTTTTTCTGTGAGCTTTTAGCTCCTTTGCGAATTTTCTTCTTGTGAGCAGGCGGATTGAATTGACTACCCCCCTAGGGGGTCGTTCACAAGAAATCCAAAGTTGAAGCCAAAATTTAGACTTAGAGTTGGTATCCACTAAATCTGAATTTTCAGACTAGCCAGGAAGGGTAGGATGAAGGGGGCTACTTAGAGGGACGGCAGCTTTTTCAGCACAGCAAAGGGCACGGCCAATTTCTGCACAATAAATATCGACTGATAGTTGTGTTTCCTCCTT
This sequence comes from Artemia sinica, assembly GCA_027921565.1. Lineage (NCBI taxonomy): Eukaryota > Metazoa > Arthropoda > Branchiopoda > Anostraca > Artemiidae > Artemia > Artemia sinica. Next base: position 79,885 of record JAPEVW010000203.1, on the reverse strand, counting down.
TGAAAGAGCAGTTAATCTAGAGAGAAGATGGAAAGGGACACGGATCTTACTAAGGACTCTGGCGGCTTCATCTTGAAATACAACAGGGTTAATTTTACATCACGGTGAGACCTTGGAGGTGTTTACGAAGTTGTTTGCGTTTGTGTATCTGAGCTGCGGCAAGGAATCTCGGCTGAGAACTGTATTGGTAAAGTGATCAGATAGCTGAAAATCAAGCACAACCTTGACAGGCGAAATCCTGAGATTTGCAGACGCAACGACGTGATCGAGATCTGATGTAGACATTGAGGTGTGTACGTGTGTAGAATTTAAATCTTTGCACTTGAGATCAAACTGGTATTTTCCGCGAGGGGGGGGGGTATTTTACTAGGAGGAAGGGGTATTTCCCTCGTTGGGGCTATTTTTTTGGAGGAGGGGGTATTTTCCGCAGGGGGTTATTCTCCGGAGGGGGGGGGGGTATTTTCTGAGATGGGGTGTTTTTCTGGGAGTATTTTAAGGAGGGAGTAAACACCAGGCGGGGTAAACGTCTAGAACCCTTCACAGTGCTTCTAATATCCTGAGTCTTTGGGGATTTCCTAGAAAATATCTGTGTCTCCCGAAAAAAAAACGCCCCAAAAGGAGCGGCAAAAACTCTGGGCCTAAAAGCATCGAAGCCTTTAAATCCGGTGGTGACCTATCCCTTTAAAAACTAGGAAAAAATCAGGAATTTAATTTCAGATGTGCGGCGACACGTGAAACCTTGTAAAGAGCGAACCATAGCCCGTAGTAACCGAAATAAAAAAAAAAAACTGGCTAGAGAGAAAAAATAAAATAATTTGAGGCTGATTGTGGAATAGTAACTTCAAAATTTAATAATTCCTTCTGAATAATATTTAAATAAGAAAAACTATTTTTTTCAACTGAAAGTAAGGCGCAATATTAAAACTAAAATGATCAGAAATTATTACATATATGAAGGGATACACACTCTCGTCAATACCTCGCTCTTTACGCTAAAGTTAAAATTTTGTTCTAATTCTTTAAGAATGACCCAAGAATCACAAAGACCGTTTACATAGAATACATAGCTCGTTTGAAAGTACTAAAAACAGACTTTAGCGTAAAGAGCGAGGTATTAACGAGGAGGCGAACCTCCTAATAAACATAATAATTTTGTTCGTTTTAAGTTTTAATATGCAACTTACTTTCAGTTGAAAAAACTTCTTTGTTTTTTTATTTAATTAATTAAAAAAACTTTTTCTACAAAATAGATTTTTTCAAAAAAAAAAGGTAAAGAACTCCATTAAACCAAAATGAACAAAAATAGAATCAAATAATCTACCAAGCATACAACTACCACAAATCAGTATCAATAAATAAATGAAACCCAAAACAAATAGAAATTTAAATAAATAATAGAGTCAAACTCAAAACGAGCATAAATTATATTAATAGGTTTCTAAACTCTAAACTTAATTAAGTTTTGATTTCTTAAAGTTACAAAAAGGAAAAAATTTAAAAGAATATTTTTCAGTAAGGTAAAAATTATATTCTGGCTTCTGGAGAACTTTCAACTACGTTGAAAAAACAATAGCTATCTCAAAATTTTTGATTGGATGTGTTTGGGGATATTATGGGTGTGAGAGGGGGGTTGCTTGCCCTTTAATTACTTTCTACTTTAAAAAAGGCACTAGCCCTTTCAATTTACAATCAAATGAGCCCTTTTTGAAGTTTCCGCAGACAACTTTGTATATAAACCTTATGTGCCCCCAGTGCATAACTTACAACCCTTGCCCTGAAGGCTGTGGGGGGGGGGGGGTGTTGTCATCCTCAAAGACATAATTTCCAGAACTTTCAACTATGTTGAAAAAAAATGGCTATCTCCAAATTTTAATTGGATGTGTTTGGGGAAATGGTGGGCTTGAGAGGCAGGTTAGTTGCCCTCCAATCACTTTTGACTATTAAAAAGGGCACTAACCCTTTCAATTTCCAATTAAATGAACTCTTTTTGAAGTTTGTGCGATGAAGTTAATAAAACTATCTATAAAAACCTTATATGCTCCCAGGCATAATTTACAACCCTTGCCCTGAGGAGTGTGGGGAGTTTTTCATCCTCAAGGACATAATTCCAAAAACTTTCAACTACGTTGAACAAAATGGCTATCTCAAAAAATTTTGATTGATGTATCTGGGGAAATGGTGACGTGATAGGGGGGTTAGTTTCCCTCCATTCACTTTCGAATATTAAAAAGGGCACTCGCCCTTTCAATTTCCAATCAGCTGAGACCTTTTTGAAGTTTCTGCGACAGCGCTTTCTATAAAACTTTATGTGCCCCAAGGGTATAACTTACAACCCTCGCCCAGAGGGCTCTTAGGGGGTTATTTTCCTCAATGACATAATTTCTAGAACTTCCAACAACGTTGAACAAAATGGCTATCTCAAAATACTGATTGGCTGTGTTTGAGGAAATGGTGGGCGTGAGAGGGGGGTTAGTTGCCTACCAATCGCTTTCAACTATTTAAAAGGGCACTAGCCCTTTCAATTTCCAATCGAATGAACCCTTTTTGATGTTACAACGTCAACGCTTTCTATAAAAAACCTTATATGCCCTCAGGGCATAAATTACAACCCTTGCCCTGAGAGGTGTGGGGGTTTGTCATCCTCAAAGACATAATTTCAAGAACTTTCAACTATATTGAAAAAAATAGCTATCTCCAAATTTTGATCGTATGTTTGGAGAAATGGTGGGAGCGAGAGGGGGTTTAGTTGCCCTCCAATCACTTTTGACTATTAAAAATGGCACTGACCCTTTCAATTTCCAATTGAATGAGATCTTTTTGAAGTTTGTACGACAACACTATCAATAAAAACCTTATATGCCCCCAGGGCATAATTTACAACCCTTGTCCTGAGGGGTGTGTCATCCTCAAAGACATAATTTCCAGAACTTTAAACTATGTTGAACAAAATGACTATCTCAAAATTCTGATTGGATGTGTCAGGGAAAATGATGGGCTTGAGAGGGGGGTTAGTTGACCTCCAATCACTTTTGACTATTAAAAAGGGCACTGACCCTTTCAATTTCCAATTGAATGAGATCTTTTTGAAGTTTGTACGACAACACTATCAATAAAAAACCTTATATGCCCCCAGGGCATAATTTACAACCCTTGTCCTAAGGGGTGTGTCATCCTCAAATACATAATTTCCAGAACTTTAAACTATGTTGAACAAAATGACTATCTCAAAATTCTGATTGGATGTGTCAGGGAAAATGATGGGCTTGAGAGGGGGGTTAGTTGACCTCCAATCACTTTCGACTATTAAAAAGGGCACTAGACCATTCAATTTCCAATAAAATGAGCCCTTTTTGAAGTTTCTGTGAGAACGCTTTCTATAAACCTTTATATACCCTCTGGGCATAACTTAGAAACCTTGCCCTGAGGGCTCTTAGGGGGTTATACTCCTAAAAGACCTAATTTCTAGAACTTTCAACTACGTTGAACAAAATGTCTATCTCAAAATACTAATTGGCTGTGTTTGGGGAAATGGTGGGCGTGAGAGGGGGGGTTAGTTGCCTGCCAATCAATTTCAATTATTAAAAAGGACACTAGCCTTTCAATTTCAAATCAACTGAAACCTTTTGGATGTTTCTACGTCAACGCTTTTTATAAAAACCTTATATGCCCCCAGGGTATAACTTACAAGCCTTGCCTTGAGGGCTTAAGGGGGGGGGTGTCATTCTCAATGACTTAATTTCTAGACCCTTCAACGAAGTTAAACAAAATTGTTATCTTAAAATTTTGATTGGATGTATTTTGGGGGAATGATGGGTATGAGAGGGGGCTAGTTGCCCTTAATCACTTTCGACTATTAAAAAGAGCACTAGCCCTTTCAATTTCAATCGAATGAGCCCTCTTTGATGTTCCTACAACAACACTTTCTATAAAAACCTAATATGCCCCCCCAGGGCATAACTTACAACCCTTCCCCTGAGGGCTATGGGGGTTTGTCATCCACAAAAGACCCAATTTCTAGAACTTTCAACTACGTTGAAAAAATAGCCATAGCTCAAAATTTTGGATTGCATGTGTTTGGGAAAATGGTGGGTCCGAGGGAGGTTAGTTGCCGTCCAATTACTTTCTACTATTAAAAGGGGCACTAGCTCTTTCTTCAATCGAATGAGCCCTTTTGAAGTTTTCCGCGACAACCCTTTCCATAAGAGCCTTATATTCCCCTAGGTAATAAATTACAACCCTAACCCTTAGGGCTGGGGAGAGGGGGTTGTTATCATCAAAGACCTCATTTCCAGGAGTTTCAACTACGTTGAACAAAATAGCTATCTCAAAATTTTGATTGGATATTTCTGGGAAAATGGTGGCCCTAAGAGGGGGCTTAGTTGCCCTCCAATCACTTTCGACTTTCAAAAAGGGCACTAGCCCTTTCAATTTCCAATTGAATGAGCCGTTTTTGAAGTTTCTACGACAACGCTATCTATAAAGACCTTATATGCCCCCAGGGCATAACCTACAACCTTTGCCCTTAGAGGTTTAGGGGGTTGGTCATCCTCAAAGACATAATTTCAAGAACTTTCAACTGTATTGAACAAAATAACCATCTCAAAATTTTAATTGGATGTGTTTGGGGAAATGGTTATTTGCCCTCCAATCACTTCGAACTATTAAAAATGGCACTGGCTCTTTCAATTTCCAATCGAATGAGCCCTTTTAAAACTTTCTACAATAGCACTTTCTATAAAAACCTTATATGCCATTAGCGCATAACTTACAACCCTTGCCCTGGGGGTTTTGGTTTTTTTTTTCATCCTCAAAAAACATAATTTCCAGAACTTTCAACTACGTTTAAAAAATTGCTATCTCTAAATTTTGGATTGGATGTGCTTGATGAAATGGTGGTTGTGAGGGGGGTTAGTTGCCCTCCTATTAAGTTCTATTATTAAAAAGGGCACTAGCCCTTTCTCCAATCGAATGAGCCCTTTTTGAAGTTTCCGCGACAACCCTTTCCATAAAAACCTTATATGCCCCCAGGTCATAAATTACAACCCCTAGCCCTAAAAGACAGGGGGAGGGGGTTTGTCTTCCTCAAAGACCTCATTTCCATAATTTTCAACTAAGTTAAAGAAAATAGCTATATTAAAATTTGATTGGATGTTTTTGGGGAAATGGTGGGCAGGAGAGGGGGGTTTGTTGCCCTCCAATCACTTTCGACTTTTCAAAAAAGCACTAGCCCTTTCAATTTCCAATTTAATGAACCCTTTTTGAAATTTCTACGCCAACGCTATCTAAGAAAACCTATATGCCCCCAGGGCATAACGTGAATCCCATGCACTTAGAAGTGTGGGGGGTCTGTCATCCTCAGAGACATAATTTCAAGAACTTTCAACTACATTGAACAACATGGGTATCTAAAAATTTGATTGGATGTGTTTGGGGAAATGGTGGGCGTGAGAGGAGGGTCAGTTGCCGTCCAATCAATTTTGACTATTAAAAAGGCACTCTTCAATTTCCAATCGAATGAGCCCTTTTTGAAGTTTCTACAGCAACATTTTCAATAAGAACCTTATATGCCCCTAGGGCATAACTTACAACCTTTGCCTTGAGGGATGTGGAGGGGGGGGGGGGGGTGGTCATCCTCAAAGACATAATTTCCAGAACTTCCAACTACGTTGAAAAAATTGCTATCTCTAAATTTTGATTGGAAGTGTTTGGGGAAATGATGGGTTTTAAGAAGGAAGGTTAGTTGTCCTCCCATCAATTTTGACTATTAAAAAGGGCACTAGCCCTTTCAATTTCAAATTGAATGAGCTCTTTTGAAGTTTGTACGACAACATTATCTATAAAAACCTTATATGCCCCCAGGGCATAATTTAAAACCCTAACCCTGAGGGGTTTGTCATCCTCAAAGACATAATTTCCAGAACTTTTGACTACGGTGAATAAAGTGGCTATCTCAAAATTTTGATTGGATTTGTCTGGGGAAATAGTGGGCGTGAGAGGGGGGTTAGTTGCCCTGCAATCACGTTCAAAAATTAAAAAGGACACTAGCACTTTCAATTTCCAATCAAATGAGCCCTTTTTGTAGTTTCTACGACAATACTTTCTATAAAAAACTTTACATGCCCCCAGGGCATAACTTACAACCCTTGTCCTGAGGGCTCTGAGAAGGTTATCATCCTCAAAGACCTAATTTCTAGAACTTTCAACTACGTTGAACAAAATGGATATCTCAAAATACTGATGGGCTGTGTTTGGGGAAAATAGTGATGTGAAAGGGGGGTTAGTTGCCTTCCAGTTACTTTCAACTATTAAAAACTTTTTCAACTATCGAATGAGCTCTTTTTGATGTTTCTACGTCAATGCTTTCTATAAAAACCTTATATGCCCCTAAGGCAGAACTTACAACCCTTGTCCTAAGGGCTGTGGGGGGGGGGGGGGGTCATCCTCAATGACCTAATTTCCAGAAGTTTTAACTACGTTGAACAAAATGACTATCTCAAAATTTTGATTGGATGTATTTGAGGAAATGGTGGGCGTGAGAGGCGGGTCAGTTTCCCTCCAATCACTTTCGACTGTTAAAAAGGGCACTAGCCCTTTGAATTTCCAATCGAATGAGTCACTTTTGAAGTTTCTTATATGCTCCCAGGGTATAATTTACAACACTTGCCCTGAGGGCTGAGGGGGGAGTGTCCTCTCAAAGACATATTTTCCAGGTCTTTCAAACACGATAAAGAAAGTGGCTATTTCAAGATTTTGATTCGGTAATTCGTTTTGAGAAATTTGTTTTGGATTATAAAGACTACTCCAGTTCTTTTACCTGCTACAGAACCATTCGAATAAACTTGTAGAAAACCCTTCAAAATTTGTATTCATTTTTGCTTTGAATGCCAACTGAAAAGTACTATCAGGGAGGCTCATCTTATTTTCTTCTTTTAGAGATTCATTTTGCTTTGAATGCCAACTGAAAAGTACTATCAGGGAGGCTCATCATATTTTCTTCTGTTATAGATAAACCGTCAGAATAGATATAATACAGGGTGGTGACGCAGTGAAGGGTGATATTGAACATAAATCTTTATTCCACATCAGCCATAGCTCTTTGGGTACCTTTACTATGTGATTCAGGACAAATAAAAGGCCCGTTTTTTAGCACTAAGATCTTACATCTTTCTGCAAAGATTATCGTTTTTTAACTCATCTTTGTTCTAAGATCTTACAGCTCACAGATGTTAGCAAAAAGTGTGAAGACCGCCACTGTTTTACCATATAGAACAATGATGAGAGAACTTTGATGATCTACTCATCATTGTTCTCAGACCGCTGATCAGAGCAGAATGATGAAAGAGGTTTGCACAAAAACGGCCAAAGATGTAAGATCTTTGTTCAAAGATTTCACTTTTAAGCGTTTTCTGACAAAAGATGTAAGATCTTAGCACATTGATGAGTGAAAAAAAACAGGCCTAAAGCGGTCCAGCTTCTCAGTTCAATTCTCAGATAGTACTAAAGAAATACTAGAAACACTGTCAGAATAAATTTAAAAATTCAAAATTAACAAGGACGAGGATGGCTGCAAAATTTGTTTCCAGAAAAGTATCAAAAGTCAGATTCCAACCAGGAAGTTTCTTTGATATTGGAACTTTTCTTTCTGGGTCTGCTGATGAAAAGGTTAGTTTAATGCTGCTTATTTCACACTCCAGTATGCTGTTTGGTAATGTAGATAGACTTTTGCAAATAGGCTGGGTTAGCCCTACTCATTTAACAGAAAATGCATTAAGTTTATTGGGTAAATTCAGTGTTTTTTTTTAGTTTTGTAGTAGTCAGTGTCAATATATACAAGATTCACTGACTGACAGGGATAAGATGAATACCAGGTTACTAAGTTTCCTTTTGGCATGCTTTTTCCAAACATAATAATCAGTTCAATTACAAATGCCTTTTTTTCCCCAGATGTATAGTCCCAGATACAGCCCAAGGAGCATCTAAAAACTAAAAGAAAACAACAAAATTCTGACTTTATTATATCCAGGATGTTTCTACTAATCAGATAATGATGTTTCCTTCCATCATTATGCCTTTTTTAAAATTATTTTGGTAAAATTCTAGTCAAGCTACTTTTTTTTTATCTTGGTATGGGGCTAGGTTAGGAAAAATTATAGTTTCAGTAATGAATTCAGGCCTAAAGCATACTCTGGGAAGGTATTGCCAAGCTACTAGGCCTATGTTAACCTTTTTCTGATTTTGAAGTCTAAGAAATTTGCCTACTTGACATGTCTCTATGCCTATTGGAATTTTGACAAAACAATATTATACTTTAATCTCCTGTTTTCTGTTTTTTTTTCTTTGGTTTTAGTTTTGAAAATGTAGTTGCTGTTTTTTGAGTAAAATTTTAAGCCATATTAATTTATTTTTTTATTAATACCAAAGTATGGTAAGCTTTATAAAGCTTGTTGCTCTGAACAATTATAAAAAGTCTATGACAATTTTGATAACATAATACAGACATACAATTCTATGAAAAGTAACACACTCTGAAAACATAATAACTGAAACATACAGTAACCTACCAAACTAACTGAAACATATCTGATAATAACTGAAATATACCACAAAGTAAGCATAAAAAATAACTGAAAGCATACTGGTCACAAATCAGTTAATACAAAAAGCAAAAATATTCTCAAAATGGATTGTGATAAGACCTAGTATAGAGATCAGTAGAGGCTAAACTACTTTTGAAAGACAGGACTATGGTACTCACAATTATTTCCAACAGAAGTGAGTTCCAAGTCTTCCAGTCTCAGCTAGATAAAGAGTTTTGGCCTAATATTTTCTGTGAACATGGTGGGTAAATTTTGTGTTGGTTTTGATAGGTACTACTCTATTCTGTAAAAGTGAAGAGGTGAGTTGGATTGATATTATCAATCTTCCTAACAATGCAGAATGTATTTATTAGGTCAGTTCTATCTCATCAGAATTGAAGACTAGGCAACAGTAGTCTCTGAGTTCTCTGGTGGTAAGGTAGATGTCTCAAGTAAGGCATGAGTTTGGTGGCCCTACATTGCACTCTCTCAACTCTATCTCTCTTGTTAAGGGGATACCATACTGATGAGCAATACTCAAGTATTGGATGTACAGTGGATACATAAAATGAAATCAATGAACAAAGATTAAACTTAGAAAATGTATGCTTTAGATATAGTAATTGGTAATTTGCCTTATGGGTGATATCTGATGCATGTTTATCAAATTTGAGACTTGAATCAAAACAAACCCCAAGGTCTCAAATATACTCCACACTTGAAATTGATTTAGCATCAACAAAGTAATGGTAATGTTTAGGGAGTCTATGCAAATAGTGCACATCATTGCATTTGGTTTCATTAATGAACATAGAGTTTGCCATACACCACCAGCACAGAGCAAGCAAATCCTCTTGAAGTAAAGAAATCTCATGTTCACTCATGACTGACCTGTAAACTTTTGCATCATCTGCAAACATTTTTAAGGTCAAATTCCTAACAACATGTGGCAAATCATTGATAAAAAGGGAGAAGAGAACCAGCCCAAGACAACTGCCTTGTAGAACTCCACTTATGACAGACATAAGTTTTGACAGAGCATCACTTACTGCAACCTTTTGGGTTCTATTTGTAAGATAATCCATCATCCATGCTTTATTTTGTGGGCTGATGCCATATAGTTGACATTTCTTTATCAGAAGTGGGATGAAAATTTTGCCAAATGCTTGGAAAAGTCAATTTAAATACAATCAAACAAAATACCAATATCTGCCATGAATTGAAAATCATGAATCACCTCCAGAAGTTGTGCATTACAATATTGCTGTTTATGGAAACCATGCTGAGCAGAATGCCATAAATTATTTTCCTCAAAATGTACCTGGATTTTGCTCACACAATTTTCTCCATTATACAGGAAATGATTGATATATTTGAAATGGGTCTGTAATTTTTAAAATTGGACTTTGAACCATTCTTGTACAATGGCCTAATGATTGTTCTTTTCCAAGCTGAAGGACATTCATCAGACAAACAACAAAGACTAAAGAGATATGTGAGTGGTCCATCAAGTACTGATGCAAGTTCATGTAACATCATATGTGAAAATCTAGCAATCTGATGCCTTTCCAAGATTTTGGAATGTTTGATAAACCTCCTAGATTGTAAAATCTGAATTTTCAAATTCTTTTGTTAAATCTAGAAGAGTAAACTGAACATGTGTTTCTGTGTGTGTTTGTGTAAAAACTGAACCAAATACCTTATTGAAAAGTTGTGTTTTTACATAATTATCATCTATTTGTGAAAGAGTTTAAGGATCTATAAAGGAAGTGAATGATAGGGATTGTGAAACTTGATTCCTTTTTACATACTTCCAAAATCTTTTTGGGCAACTTTGGACTGATGCTATAACATTTTTTCCCAACCTCTTGACAATTTAAACAAAGGAATTTAGTTGTTCTATTTTTAGCTGTTTTATATTTTGACCTTGAATCAAAGGTTTTAATTTTTACACGATCATGCCACCTATCAGCTTTTTCTTTTAGCATTTGTACAAGTATACCAAGGAAGGATCTATCTATTTTTGGAAAACTGTCTGCTAGTAGATATTGGTACATATTGATCTTTACCTTCTTTAAATGCCTGCTTAATAAAATCAAAGGACACATTAGTGGTAGCATTACATTGATGTAACTCCTTTTGGATAGAAAGAGATGAAACTTAGTCAGAAAGTGCAATGTAATTTCCTCTACCATAATCATATTTGGGAGAACTATTTGGAATATCAGCAAAGCCCAAAAGACAAACTAATTATGGATCATCAGGTCAAAGCCAAAAGACAATTTAGTGATATCACCAATACCAAATGATTGCTTTTTCCTAGTGGTGGTAACAACTCAACACTAACAACATCATCACGTGATTTTGTAATTACAAGATCTAAGACTGAAGGGATTGAATTAGCGTGCAAATGGGTAGGGTTTTGAATGTGCGGATGCAAGTAATGCTCTTGTAAAGTTTGTAGGAATTGATTTTCAAACAACTCATCAGAAAGTTGTGTTGTACTTGAGGTCCAATCAATAGAGGGTATGTTAAAGTCACCAACTACTAGAAACTTAGAAGTAGATAAAGAGACAGAGGACAAATACTCCAATATTTTTTGATTATTAGATGTAGACAATTCACTAACACAGGACTACAATAATTGGCTACAATGGCTCTAAAAGCAATTGTAGACCCAGGTATCTTCACATCAACAACTAAGCATTCACTTGTACTTGAAGATATTGGATCATTAACTCTAATATACTTTAATGAGGTATGAACATAAAAGAAAAGTCCACACTGATAATTAGTGTTTATAATGAGTTTATAATCAGACACTTGCTGGAAATACACATCTGGCTGCTGACAGTTCTTGGGTAGTGATTCTATAATAGCAGTGACATGGGGTTTGAGGGCTGATATTGCAATGACATGGTTTGAGGGTTTGAAATTAATCAATTTTGAAGATAAACAGTCTGTGTTTGTATATAGAACCAATAACATACTCCCTTTATTTCCATAGTACTAATGGCTCCCCATTTTAGCACGTTTTTGTCACTATAGGACTATTTTTAATTCCTAAATTGTGCTCACCATCAGCAGCTCTTTTCTTGATTTCTTCTACTAGTTCTTTTCTGTGTAGCCAGTCTTCTTTTGAGGTATCAGTATAGAAACGAATGTCTTCCTTTTTTATGCAGGACTGTATTAGAATGTAATTTTTTGTTTTAAAGGAACTAACTGAAAATAGTAATGTATCTGGTTGATTGGATGAGTTGGGGTTAGTGCTTGACTGCCTTTGCAAATTGGTTACTGCACCTATATCACTTAGAAACTTGTTTTTAAGAAAATTTTGTAAGAACTATAAATCATTGGTTTGGGGTGGGACACCATATGCAACTAAATTCATGCATCTTTATGGTCTGTCATTTTCTTGTAGCACCATCTTTTGAACTTCAGTTTGCAGCTTATCAACAGCGTTATGATTGACTATCTCTTCAACATTGGCAACAGACACTTTAGATGAGATAATGTTTTCCAAACTTTGCACTTTATCATTAATACCTTCAAGAGAGGTATGCATTTCATTTTGAAAACCAACATACATAGCTTTCGTTTCATTACAATGCTCATTCAGAGCTGACTTCAGCAGCTGCAGAAGATCTTGCTTGGCTAAACCTCTGGATTTACACATGGGGCATACCCAGGTGCTACCAAGTGGGTCATTCATTTATACAAAGATATCATATTCAGTGGAGGACATTGAGAGGCATTGTGCACACATCCATTGGTTACATTTATCACACTGCACAGCACAAGAACTGTTGTCGAGCAAAGACCCAGCAACAGCACATTTATATATGCCTTTTCCAGGAGTAGTTGGTTTCCGACGTTTGTTACTTTGTGGAGGGGCATCATACTGGCAATAGGCTACTATACTGGCTGTAAATTCAAAACTACCAACAGGTATGCAGATTCTATAATCAATAGTCAAGTAGACTGAGGCTACCCAGACTGCTAAGGTGAGGGGTAACACAAGAAAGTCAAATGTTATGGTACTATAGTTAGTAATACTCAGTGGTGACAATTATAGGCTACTAGTAAACATAGCCAGCAATAAGTGAGAAATAAAAATCCAAATAAGCTCACTCAATGAAACTAATCAAAATGTAGGAAGAAGACAAACCTTATGTAATTGTCAACAAATTGGTTTAGACTATTAGGTCAACTCAATTTGGTAGGCTATTGTTCATAAATATAGGCTATTGTTGTTATTAACTGGTTTTCTTAATTTTATATACACATTGATGATTCACAAAACATCAATGTTTTTTTTCCTAAACTTAGGAAATGTATTTACAGATCTTTGAATCCTCATAAATTCATTTCATTTATTTCATACTATAAAATCTAACTTAATACAACAATAGGCCTATACAAAAGAGAGAAAACATATACATCAGATATTGCAGCTGCAAAAGCTGAGTCTAAAAAACCTTCAAGCAAATTTAAATAAAATGGAAAAAGACTTCTCACTTGATATATCAGAGGGAAGAGAATTCTATATTTTGGTAGCTAGATAAACTGGGGAAACACTAGGAAAAAGCAATTTGAAACAGTGAAATTCAATGGATAGATAGATTTGAAGAAGGAGCTTTTTTGGAAAAAAACTACAAAAGGCTTGTAGGAATGTAGAAATTTATAAGCTAGGAGGAGACATTTCTTTTTTTTCCAGGGAATCAAATTTTTTAATACCAGCATCATTATACAAACCAACAGAGGGATACCTTGGGGGGAGGCCAAACACAGTTTTATTCTGAAGGCGTCTTATAGGAGTTAGTAGAGAAGAACATATCATACCCCCAATAGAACAACAATAAGAATGCTGTGAGTTGAAAAAACATATAATACAGTGAGACCATTACCTGAGTGGGAAGAAAGTGGGTTTCCTCTGTGGAGGAAACTCACCTGGCAAGAAAGAATACCTTGGAGACAGGAGAGATGAGGCTTATAAGGAAAGTTAGTATCTAAAAGCACACCCAAAATTTTAATTACCTGAGTTTGTGGAATAAGGGCATTATCAAATTACAAATTCAATATACAAGGAGAAAAAACCAGGGAGTGATGACCTGCTGTAAACATTACTGTACCACTTTTTGATGCATTAACAACCATTTTGTTTTTAAGGCACCATGAACTATCTTTGTGGATAATGCTCCGTGCTAATGATGTTAGGCTTACCTCATTTTCAGCACAAACAAAAATGTTTGTGTCATCAGCAAAAATCCCAAATTGCACTCTCTCCAACACACACCAGTTTCAATAAAGTCACTGATGAAGATAAAAAATAGTAGCAGACCCAGAATCAACCCCCTGGGGAAGTCTTCTTTTTACAGGCAGACTGTGCAATTTGATCCCATCAAACTTTACATACTTATAGTATAAGTATGTAGTTCTTATATGTCATTGAAGTCAATCTAGCCTTTCACAAGATTAATTAAAAAACCTTTTTCGACAAAATAAGTTTTTCAAAGAAAAGTAAAGAACTCCATTAAACAAAAAATGAGCAAAAATAAAATCAAATAATCTACAAAGTGTAAAACTACTGTAAATCAGCACTGATAAATAAATGAAACCAACAGAAATTACAATAAATAACTGAGTCAAACTCAAAACGAGCAGAAATTAACTATGCCTTCCCAAGGCAGGAACATAATTTTGCACTTTAATGAAAAAAATATAAATGTTCTTACTTTTATAACTTTAATAAATCAAATAATATTAATATTTTGATTACTAAATATCAGTATATGTATATTAAACTGACACTGCACATTCATTTGTATTTTTTTCAGTAAAGCGCAAATTATGTTCTGACCTTGGGAAGGCATGGGGGTTTTGAGCCCAACTTATGTTAATTTCTGCTCATTTTGAGTTTGACTCGGTTATTTATTGTAATTTCTGTTCGTTTTGGGTTTCGTGCATTTATCAATGCTGATTTGCGGCAGTTTCACGCTTCGTAGATTATTTGATTTTATTTTTGCTCATTTTTTGTTTAATGGAGTTCTTTACTTTTCTTTGAAAAACTTATTTTGTGGAAAAAGTTTTTTTTTTTTAATTAATTTTTGCTCGTTTTATATTGACGTAGTCTTTTCAGGGAAGAAGAAAATAATACTTTAAATCTTTTCGTTTTATTAAGACTTTATAGTTTCGTCTGCTATTTTTATGCTGGAGAAAAATTTTCAGCAATTTTTAACAACATACACCCTTTTAAAAATCTGGACACAAATAGTAGTGTTTAATTTCGTTTCATACCTCCTCTAGTTGACCTGGAATGGAAAACTTGATACCATTTGCAAAAAAAAAATCTGCTTACTTTCTTTGATAGCTTGGATACACACGCTATTTTGACTTGGTTAAATTTTAAGAGCATAAGTAGCCCCGAAAGTTTGAATATATACCCTCAGTCATTCTTGGGTTACTTATGAGATGCCTTATTGGGAATTAGCATTAATACAATGCATTTTGATTTAATCTTAAGGCAATATATAGTTTTAAAACATAAAGGCAAATGGGAGGATGGGCGTGGGATGGGGATTAGCTGCCTTCCAGTCACTTTTGACTATTAAAAAGGGCCTCAGCGCTTTCTGTTTTCAATCTAATGAGCCTTTTTCGAAGTTCCTACGACAACTCCTTTGATACGAAGTGCCCTGGTCTAAACGACAACAACAAAAAAAAAAAAAATCATACATTATACCCACATTGATCTTCACTATAAAAATTTCCAGCCTTCTTTTTGAGTATCTCGAATGAGCTCTTTTTGAGTATCTACGACAACGCTTTCTATAATCACCTTATTTGCCCCCAGGGAATAAATTACAACCCTTACCCTAAGGGCTGTGAGGGCGGTCGTCATCCTCTAAGACATAATTTTCAGAACTTTCAACTACGTTACACCAAATGGCTATCTCAAAATTTTGATTGGATGTGTTTGGGAAAATGGTAAGCGTGAGAGGGGCGTTAGTTGCTCTCCCATCACTTTCAACTATTAAAAAAGGCACTAGTCCTTTCAATTTCCAATCAAATGAGCCCTTTGAAGTTTCTATGACAATGCTTTCAATAAAAACCTTATATGCCCCCAGGGCATAACTTACAACCCTTGCCCTGAGGGCTGGGGGGGGACTGTCACCCTCAAAGACCTAATTTCCAGAACTTTCTAATATGTTGAACACAATGGCTATATGAAAATTTTCATTGGATGTGTTTAGGGGAATGGTGCACGTGAGAGGGTGGATGGTTTGGTGAGAGGTCCAATCACTTTCAGTTATTAAAAAGGGCACTAGCTCTCTCAATTCCCATTGAATAACCCCCTTTTGAAGTTTTCACGACAACTCTAACTATAAAAACCTTATATGCCCCAGGGCATAACTTACAACCTTGCCCTGAGGGCTCTGGGGGGGGGGTCTGTCATCCTTACATACATAATTTCCAGAACTTTCAACTACGTTGAACAAAATGGCTATCTTTAAACTTTGATTGAATGTGTTTGGGGAACTGGTGGGCGTGGGAGATGGGTCAGTTACTCTCCACTCACTTTTGACTATTAAAAAGGGCAATTTTGATTTCCAAACAAATGAGCACTTTTTGAAATTTCTACAACTTTCTATATAAACCTTATATGCCCCAGGGCATAACTTATAACCCTTGCACTGAGGGCTCTGAGGGGGTCATCCTAAAAGACCTAATTTCCAGAACTTTCGACTACGTTGAACAAAATGGATGTCTCAAAATTTTGATTGGATGTGTTTGGGGAAATGGTGGGCGTGAGAGGGGGTGTTGTTTGCCCTTCAATCACTTCCGACTATTAAAAGGGCACTATTCCTTTCAGTTTCCAATTGAATGAGCCCTTTTTGATATTTTTACAACATCGCTTTCTATAAAAACCTTACATGCCCCCAGGGCATAACTTACAACTCTTGGCCTGAGGGTTGTGGGGGGGGGGGGGTTGTCATCCTTAAAGAACTAATTCCCAAAACTTTCAACTATGTTGAATAAAATGGCTATCTAAAAATTTTGATTGGATGTGTTTGGGGAAAAGGTGGGCGTGAGAGGGCGGTTAGTTGCTCTCAATTTCGACTATTAAAAAGGGCACTAGCCCTTTGAATTTCCAATCAAAACAGCTCTTTTTCTAGTTTTTACGACAAAGATTTCAATAAAAACTTACATGCCCCAGGGCATAATTTATAACCCTTGCCCTGAAGACTTTGGGGGAGTGTCCTGCTCAAAGGTATAATTTCCTGAACTTTAAACTGCATGAAACAAAATGGCTATCTAAAAATTTTGATTGGATGTGTTTGGGGAAAAGGTGAGCGTGAGTTGCCCTCAGAGGGGGGTTAGTTGCCCTCAAATCACTTTCAACTATTAAAAAGGGGCACTAGCTTTTTAGATTTCCAATCGAATGAGACCTTTTTCACGTTTCTACGACAAAGGTTTCAATGAAAACCTTATTGGCCCCCAGGGCATAACTTATAACCCTTGCCCTGAAGACTGTGGGGGGAGTGTCCTGCTCAAAGGTATAATTTCCTGAACTTTAGACTGTGTGGAACAAAATGGCTATTTCAAAATTTTGATCGGGTATGTATGGGGAAATGGTGGGCTTGGAAGGGGTGTTAGTTGCCTTCCAATAACTTTCGACTATTAAAAAGGGCACTAGCCATTTCAATTTCCAATCGAATGAACCCTTTTTGAAGTTTCTACGACAACGGGTTCTATAAAAACTAAATATGCCGCCAGGGCATGCATAACTTACAACCCTTGCACTGAAGGCTGTGGGGGAATGTCCTCTTCAAAAACATAATTTATCTATCTGGAAATCAACTACACTGAACAAAATAGATATTTAAAAATTTTGATTGGATGTGTTTGGGGAAAAGGTGGGCGTAAGAGGGGGATAGTTGCCCTCAAATCACTTTTGACTATATAAAAGGGCACTAGACCTTTGAATTTCCAATCGAATGAGCCCTTTTTGAAGTTTCTATGACAAAGATTTCAATAAAAACTTATATGCCCCCAGGGCATAACTTATAACCCTTGCCCTGAAGACTTGGGGGGGGGGGGTGGTCCTGCTCAATGTATAATTTCCTGAACTTTAAACTGCGTGGAACAAAATGGCTATTTCAAAATTTTGATTGGATGTGTTTGGGGAAATGGTGGGCATGGAAGGGGTGTGTTAGTTGCCTTCCAATTACTTTCGACTATTAACAAGGATACTAGCCATTTCAATTTCCAATCGAATGAGCCCTTTTGAAGTTCTACTACGACAACGCGTTCTATAAAAAAACCTTGTATGCCCCCAGGGCATAACTTACAACCCTTTCCCTGAAGGTTGTGGGGGGGGGGGGTTGTCATCCTCAAAGACCTAATTTCCAGAACCTAAAACTATGTTCAATAAAATGGCTATTTCAAAATTTTATTGGATGTGTTTGGGGAAAAGGTGGGCGTGAGAGGGGGGCTAGTTGCCCTCTAATCACTTTCGACTATTAAAAAGGGCACTAGCCCTTTGAATTTCCAATCTAATTAGCCTTTTTTGAAGTTTTTACGACAACGCCTTCTATATAAACCCCATATGCCCCTAGGGCATAACTTACGACCCCAGCCCTGAAGGCTGTGGGTGAGTGTATACCTCAAAAACATAATTTCTATCTGGAAATCAAGTACGCTGAACAAAATGGCTATCCCAAAATTTTGATTGTATGTGTTTCGGGAAATGGTGGGCTTGGAAGGGGTGTTAGTTGCCTTCAAATCACTTTCGACTATTAAAAAGAGCACAAGCCACTCCAATTTCCAATTGAATGAGCCTTTTTCGAAGTTTCAACAACAACTTCTTCAATACGAAGTGCCCTGCTCTAAAGGAAAAAAAAAAATAATAAATAATACATTGTGCCAACATCGTTCTTATATGCCCTCAGGGCATAACTTAAAACCCTTGTCCTGAGGGTTGTGGGGGAGTGTCCTCCTCCAAAAACATATTTTCTATCTGGAAATCAACTATGCTGAACAAAATGGGTATCTTAAAATTTCTATTGGATGTGTTTGGGGGAATTATGGGCGTGGGGTGGGCTAGTTGCCCTACAATCACTTTGGACTATTAAAAAGGGCACTAGCCACTGCAATTTCCAATCGAATGAGCCCTTTTCGAAGTTTCTATGACAACTCCTTTGATACGAAGTGCCCTGGTATGGAAACCAAAAAAAAAAAAAAATAATACATTGTGCCAACATCGTTCTTTACTTAGGCAGCGCGGTTGCGCTGCCTATGATCACAAACAACTACACAAAAAGGATTTACACTGACAATGCAGCAATGAGAGAAAGGTTAAGCCACATAGACTGGGGACTTTTGCTTTAAGGGAGTATAGATCAACAATGGGTCAATTTCTTAGAGAAGCTAACAAAGCTTCAGTTAATATACACATCAACAAGTATCATACCAAAGCTCAAGACACTCCCTTATATCACCCCTCAGATATGTAGAGAACAAAACTGGAAAATTTGATACTGGAGAAAGTATGCTTAAAAAGGAAAAGGTGATGATTATAATAAATTTTGTAAAGGCTTGAAATAAACTTTGCAATCCTAATAAGCAACTCTGTTATGAATTTGAGTCTAAGCTTGCAGAAGATAGTAAGAAAAATCCAAAGATGTTCTGGAATTATGTATCTAGCAAAGACCACAGTAGACATTCAGTGAAGAGAACAGACAGGACTGAAACTATTGAGCTGCAAGAAATAGCTGAGTTACTCAATGCACAATTTGCGTCAGTTATTACTGAAGAGCCAGACATCCCCCTCTCTCTCCCACAGAAATTTCTGTTATACCCAACTCAACAATGCAGCCTATTTTCATTTCCCCAGAATCTGTCAAGAAAAGACTTGAGGAATTAGATTCTAATAAGTCTGCAGGACCAGACAACATTCACCCAATGCTTCTGAAGGAATTGGCAAATGAAATCTGTACACCGCTTCGTCAAATATTTCAGAATTCTGTTGAATCAAAGGCAGTATCTGCAGACTGGAAGAACACACACATCACCCAAATATTAAAAAAGGTGACAGGACAAAGGCAGAGAATTATTGACGCATTAGCTTGACTTCTGCTTTAACCAAAACCCTGGGGCATATAGTCAATGCTGAAATCCTGTCACGTCTCCTTTCCAACAGTATTCTGTCCCCACACCAGCATAGCTTCCTCCCGGGTAAATCAGTTGAGACTAGCTTGCTGGAGACATATGATATCATTGCTGACCTCCTGGACAAGGGATACCAGTCGACTTGATACTACTTGATCTTGCCAAAGCATTTGACAAGGTACCACACAGACATGTTAATGCTAAGTTATGAGCTGTTGGCATCCTTACTGATGTGGTCAAATGAATAATGAATTTCTTGACGAATCAGAAGCAGCAGGTCCAACTTTTATAAATAATGGTGCCAAAGTCTTTTTGCCACCATTTGAAGTTGTCAGTGGGGTTCCTCAGGGTACAGTTTTGGGCCCTACCCTCTCATTTCCATCAATGATTTGATGAAGAAAATCATCAATAACATCACACTCTATGCTGATGATTCCAAGCTCTTCCAACCAGCAGGCCAAAAAAGCCTACAATACAATCTCCTGAAAATCCAAACTTGGGCAAATGATTGACTGTTGGAGTTAAACATTTCAAAGTGCAGCATCTACCACTTTTGCGAAAACAAACTATGTCATAAATACATGATGCTTAACAAGGGGTCACATTCTTACATCCAGTTGCAGACTAACCATGATGAAAGAGATTTGGGTGTTATAGTTGATAACCAACTTAAATTCCATGAACACTGGCTATCAGCAGTATCAAGAGCAAATTTTAGTCTTGGTTTGCTCAAGCGGAGGATCACCAGTTGCTCTTGGTCTATCTTCCTGAAGCTGTATAAGGCTGTTGTCAGGCTCATTCTGGATTTTGGAACATGCCTTGCTTACCCCTCCTATAAGAATGATACTAGCCTAGTTGAAGCTGTTCAAAGGTGTGCTCCAAAATGCATCAATGGTCTGTGAAATATTCCATACAATGAGAGGCTGGAGCACCTACAACTCCCACCACTCATCTTCAGACAACACTGCAGCGACATGATCGTGACATGCAGATATAATAGCCAACCAAATAATACTCTCTTCCAAAAACATGCAAGTCAGCACCATAAAATAGGCCATTCATGAAAAATTTTCTAAACAGACTGTGAAGACACAAATATGGCAAAACTATTTTGCTTAATGTTTCATTAATGACTAGAACAGCCTTCAAGACGAAACAGTGACTGTACCCACAACTCCATCCTTCAAGTCCAGACTTGACTAAGAATGGAGCACAAGCCATGGAATTATGAGTGGCTATTCATCCCATTCAGCCATCCACTGATTATCAATCCTAGTTATTCACAAGAGTCTGTTGCTAGGAGGTTGATGTTGCTTGTCATTTCCAACCATCTCGCACACTCTATCCGAAATTGCTGTTTTGTGGCAGTTGTTCTGGGTACCCGGATGATTGACCGTATTTCAAACAATAGGCTGTACGAAAAATGTGGTTCAATATCGCTCTCTAGGGCTATAATGAAAGAAAGGTTGAGATGGCTAGGGCACGTTATGTGGATGAAGGATGACAGATTACCGAAGATTGTTCTTTTCGACCAACCCGTCTAGGGCTAAACGGAAAGCTGGTCGTCCTCGTCTGGGGTGGGAGGACGTCATAAAGACAGATTTAAAGGAAATGGGAACTTCGTGGGAGGGTGTAAAAAGGGAGGCTTCGAATAGATTGGGATGGAGGAGGAGCGTGCGTAGCTGTGTTGGCCTCAGGCGGCTTGGTGCTGCGGTGAGTTGTTAGTAGCAGTAGTAGTAGTAGTAGTCAACTCTAAACCACTGGAAAACGGTTCTTATGGATTATACCTACCTTGTAGTCACTGTTACCGAGTGGGTTTAAATTGCGTCTCTCTAGCAAATCGCTCTCATGACGTGTCACTGGGCCCTTAACTTAGTGACATTACATCACATTGCCATCATTGACACAGAGCAAAACAGATCTCATATGGACCTTACTATTGCTTTGAAGTGCGAATTACGGTAATACTGAAAAAATCTGAAAATTTTTTCAGTATGGATGCTGAAAATACTTTAAAGCAAAAAATTTATTTTGCAAGGGTTCACTTTTATAACACAAAGATTTTTAAAAGTCAGCGCCCTCTAGAGGGAGAAGGACTAGAGGTAGGTATTTCAAAATACCTTTCTGGGACATAGTTTAGTCTTTAGATCCATCCCTGAAAGTTTCATTTTCCTAACCCCTTTCTAAGGTACCAAAAAGTAGCTTGTCTAGAATTTTACTATCCTTTCAAATTGTATTTTGATAAATTACGCACTCAAACACACAGGGACATCAATTGCAAACTGCATTCAATATTGGAGCTAAAGGGCAAATATTTGGATTAACTTGCAAATCAGGTAGGCCTAGTTACAAAAAAGACATACAGGTTATTTAAAATTGGAATACCATCCTGAAGCAAAATAAAACATTGGTTTACATTGGAAATGAACTCTATTATTCATCGTTTTTAAATTCTGTTTAGATTAGAAAAAAAATATGGGGACCACTAAAAACCTCCAGTTACTAATACTTCCAATTGTACACAAATAGTACTGGTAACAGTTTACTTCATGTCCTGTTCAGAATTAAATACTATAATAAATTCTTCAAATCAGAAAATTTGTATTTACAGCATTTTCAGAGTAGCTTCCAGTTTAACAGTAAATTTTCAGATTAAGTCACTAATGAGTTATATTAGCTAAAAAATAGACATATATTTAGAATCAGAAACACATCCTGAATCTAAATACAGTATTTGTTTGTATTGAAAATGAACTTTAGCCCAGTTCATTATAAATAAAAAATGAGTCGGTAAAACCGCTGCATTTGCCGATCGGGATTCAGATTTCAGTACATATCATGTCACTATTTTAATGATCTTTATTTAACCAAATGAGTAGGTAAAACTGCTGCATTTACCGACCAAGTTCGAACTTTCTGTAGATGATATGTCAGTATTTCGTGGTCTTTATTTAACGAACAATGGATTTTAGCGGCATCAGAAAAATCATGGCGCTTCGCTTCACGATTGTACCAACTTATTTTTTTACGGAGTGGCCAAAAAATTTGGGGGGGGGGTCCCCCTTCCACCCATACGTGACGGCCCTGCCCCCACCCCAATGTCTAGGTAGGCCTATAACCTTATGGCTGTTTTTTAAATTTGGTAGTATCATTGGTTTACATAATTTTGTCTACATTTTCCTCATCAAAATTTATGGCAGTTAACAAATAAAAAAAGAAGTATCATCAAATTTTGGTTGCCTAGAACTATATCCATAGGAGTAGAAGTGAAGGAGAAGTATGTACAACTGTGTTGGCCTCAAGCAGCCTGGGGATGCTGTAATCAGAGAATGCATTAATTAAAGAATAAAAAAAGCTCTTCAATGAATTTGAAATGCATGACTACCTCTAAAGGAAATGTGTTATAAATAGTAGAAAAAGTAGTGGTAGATAAGAAAAGAAAATAGTACCATTAGACTTCTTGTTTTATGCTCTTTCCAAATATTCTGCTCCCTTTTATGAAAATGCCCCCCCCCCTTTTGAAGGCCCAGATATAGCCTTAAAAATATATATCTTTGCTAGTTTTCGGCTTATAATGTGCCATGTCTTCTTTGTTAAGCAGTTTCTTGCATTCTTGACCCATGAAAGAACATTTCGCCTAAGTAATAAATTTGGTGAATCTGCAGTTTTAACATGATTTAGCTAGGATGAAAGTGAATAGGGGAGAGAGTGGTATATTCTGGGACATTTGTTTAAATACAAAAAAAAAAATCATATGGCTGACTGCAGAACCAGTTTATAGTTCAAACAAAAGACCATTATCAGAAGAATAGGGTGGGCTTTTTATTTCAGATTTTTCACTTTTCAGCTGAAGAGAAAAAGGGGGTATCTCTACTCTACATCTACCAGTAAAATACTAGGAATACCAGGATTTGTCCCATTAAATACCAGGAGGCAGTATATACAGGAACAAGAGATAAATAGTGGGTTTTGACACAAACCATTCATTCATTAGCAAAAAAGAGGACAGAAATCACTTGTATGATTAAATAGTTGACTTGAAATAGCTAAAATCAAGCACAGTTTCACAATAAATTGGCTACCAGTTCGTGACCTTGAAATATGAAGATGTTCTGCCCTGAAGACAGGAACTCTGGGTGATAATGTTTTGAGTATATCTTCTCTGGGGGTAAAAGTTGAGTCCTCTTGGTCTAGCCACTTCTATTTTTGAAGTCTAGCCATACAAATGGTAGTTACATTGGCACTATTCTCTGTTTTGCACAATACAATCAGGGAAAAATTCTCCCTTATATACTACCTTTACAAAGTCACCACCGTTGATGCTTCTAAAGACTTCTTAAGTCACATCCTCCTCATAAAAAGAACCAGCTTTCAAAGAATCATTTACTTTTCTTGTCCAGGACCATTTTGTCTTCACTGGATGACTTTATGAAAATTTTCTTCTCTGTGTAAGTGTTTTTTCCCTTCAGCAACTATCTCGTCAACTACTTTGCTTATCTTCAGTTTTCTTTCTTTTCTTCTTTTTCAAGCTGCAGTTTGATTGGTGTACCAGTCAGAGCTTTTGAAGTTCCTTTCATGCGTCCTTGACTGCATTGGGTAACGTTTGGCTTTGCTTTGGGAATGGTCTTACTTGTTCAAGAGTAGCTGGTTCTTGATTCAAAACAAGAGCTGATGAACTCCAAGCTTATAACATTGCTTACCTCAAACTCAGGGTCTTCAAGCGGACATAGGATATTGCTGGCAGGACTAAAAGGGGCAGGTCCCTGAAGACTAGGGGGAGCAGGCATGTCAGTGACAAAAGAGGAAAAAAAATCATCTACTGTGAAAATTTTAGGACTGTAGAGTTTTCTCAAAGAATTTCCAGTTTTCTCAAAACCCCTCATGATGTTATTTGAGGTGAGCAATAGAGGAATTATTGCCCTCATCTTATCCTTTCTTTGCGATTTTATGTTTTAGCAATAGAGGATGACTTTGTCCAACAAGCAAAGCAATGCCGTATATTGTCAAGGCCTTCCCAGGATTTGACAGCATCCAGTTATCTGTAGCTTCATTGTATTGGCACTTGAAGGGGAGGTACACACTAATATCTAGCAGTTGTGGCTGCAATGCTGCAATGTGCTGCAAAAAGCTTGTGGCTGCAATGTGGGGAATTGAAGCAGTATGATGCCTTAATCTTTTGCTAAGTGCACAATTATTAAGGAGATATCTTATGAGACTCATGGCTATCTAAGATTAGAAGCTTGGGGCTCTCTTGAGATGCATATGAATAAGATAAGATATTTATTTCAAAATATGTCTATCAGAAGCCCCAAAGGACCAAATTGACATTTTGGAGTCGTAAAACCTAACAGCACATGTCAGGCAGTGTCTGGATGGGAAGTGTCTTTTGGGGAAAATATTTACTTTGCAAAGGTTTATTATTGCATTTTTTTTTGCAAAACAGAGGCACAACGTTCCTCTCCTGTGCTCAAGAGCTTCCAGCTTGGCTTTTTTTTAGAAGGAGCGAGTATGGTACCTTACCTCCTTTAAAAATTATTCTCAGTGCTCTTTTTTGAATGGTTCAATTTTTTTCTAATTCATCACGGGAGATGCCAGGATGCCAAACTGGACAACCATATTCAAGATGCGGGCGGACAAAGGAAGTATAGATCCTTAAAGAATGGGATGGGGGATGTTAAATTTATTCAAGAGCTTAAGGAGAGACATGGACGTATTAGCTCTATCAACAATATCTTTAACATGGATATCCCACTTTAAATTAGACGAAATTGTAACAGCAAGTAATTTAAAGGAAGACACAGAAAAACCTGGGGGGATAGGATTGAGGAAAAGGTGTGAGTTTTAAGGAAACATATTGGCATTATCATAGATTTAGAGGGGTCTACTCTCATGTCTAAGTCTGCAATATCATTGAGGATGCTCATAGAGTTGCTTACTAAGTTTCTGTAGCAGGTTTCCGCAACCGATAGGTCATCCACAAATTTCCATGTGTTGGTAAATTCCTTAGCAAGGCTATTTATCATAACAGAAAACAGGAGGGGACCTAGGAGAGTACCTTGGGGTACTCCATTGTGGACAGGGAGGGGAGGGAATAATGATTCTGATATTTTACTACTTGTGATCTATTTGCTAAAAAGGAGGCAACCGATTTAACCAGGAAGAATCAATATTGAAATCTGTTATAAGTTTCTCAACTAAAATATTGTGGTTAACAAGGTCAAATGCCTTTTGAAGGCCAATGGAATTTAGAGTTTTCGAGAATTTTCCCATTGAGTCAATAAGAAAAACAATGTAATTGGAAGTACAAGTGGATTTGATGTTTGAGGTCAGTGAGAGGTAGGATTTTTCCTTTAGCCAGTGTGCAAGGAATCATTCAAATAGCTTAGAGAATATAGGAGTGAGTGAAATAGGACGAACACCTTCAAAACCAGGTTTTCTTTCTTTATTTTTCAAGAAGGCTATAAAACCCTGATTCTAAATTTGTGGATATTGGCCAGACTCAGTAATCTCATTGAAAATAACAGACAAGGGCTTTGAAAGGAAGGCACTGAAAGCACTAATAAGAGGAAACATCTAAAGGGCAGACACTTGTTCTCGGTAGATCATCGGTAGGTTATTGATAAGACAATGCCGAAAGGCTCTGGACAATAGAAGCAAGGAACTTAATAAGATTATTAGCAGTAGCTTTCGGAGATTCAGGTAGGTTGAAATCAAGCTGAAAGAGACTCCTATCACACAACTTTTTTACTTCAGAATACCAATTTTTGGTTTATTGGTAAACAATTCTATTGTAAAAGTATTTAACATCAATTCGAGAAGCATTTCCGGGTATCTCCTAGTAGTTGGGCATTTATGCGTCAGATAGTAAGCTCTTATTAAAGCTTGTGGAAAGGGGTCGTTCCCAGGATTGGAACTTCCGTTCCAGGAAAGTTACATTCTTCGCTCATTTCTAAAGGCAGTCCATCTTTCGCCTTCGTCTTAGCTAGTTGTTCTTGTGCTTTATTTTTCTCTATGTGTATTCTCACGTTATTTAATTCACCATGTACCAACGTTTATCGTTAATCTTTGAATTTAAAAACCATTACATTTTTAGAAAGAACCTAAAGAGAGGTTTAGATGGTGGCAAGCGGTTTAGTGGACCATAATCACTAGTGGAAACCTCCAAGTGTCCGTTAGGAAGTATTTAGGACATCTTACGCTAAAATATGGCAACATTATTGAAGAGCTATTTCGCCCGCTAAAATATTGAGCCGCAAATACTACAAAAGACTGATAAAAAGACATCGAAATGTTACGAGGTATGAAAACTTTTTTCTATTCAAAAGCGCCTTCTTGAGAAACACTTTCTTTTAAATGAACATTTTGAAATAGGCTGTTACACAATGCCTATATGGATTTCCTCGCGATAGCTTCTACATACTAATTCAAATTTCTACAACTGAGAGTCTCCGGTTGATTTTTACCTTCACTTAGCCATTCTACGTTTGGTGGTTTTTTTTACATGATTTTATACAGTCGACGTGTGATCTACATTTGACAGTTTCCAAACAAAATTTAACATGTTAATTAATTTCAATTGTGACTCCAACGCTAGTGATTTAATTGAGGACAACTGCAATTAGATGTAAACAGGACGACCTTTCGTAAGTGATTTAGCACGTATTAGACCCTTGTTGTTAAAGGTGAAGTTTATTGCCCAAATTCTGGCGTCCGTAATAAAGAGCTGTGTTTAAAAACAAATGTTTAAATTTTTAGAATAACTGCTTTTCAAATTTTAATCTCAATATGTCAGTTTTTCCTATTCTCGATCCGGCGGAAACTGATATAACAAAAAGGTTGCTTTTGATTTTTGTAAAACAGTGGAGGGGAAATGCATAGTTCCGCCTCTTTTATTTGATTCAAATGATCCTGATTTCGATCAAATGAACTTTATGATTACCTTCAAAAGAAAAGACAGGGTCCCAACAAAACCCTTCCCCTGAGCACCACCCCAATTAATCCTCCAATAGAACAGAACTCCCAAGTAATAGGATCGCTAATTGACCCCTTTTTTTTTTAACGTTGTAACGCCATTCACAAAGTCAGAAAATGGAAAAATAATTATTTGTTACAAATTTGTTACAAAGTTACAAAAATCTTTGTTGCAAAGTTACAAAAATTTCAGTTTGTCAAATTGGTCTGATTCAAGCTTTGCGTCATTTTTGGCCCATGGTTTTGTTTCGCTCCTTTTTGGGAATCTGGATCCCACGATTATAAATTTGTCTTTAAAAGGTGGATTATTTGTAGCATATACCCCAGGCAAAATAGTAGGAAAATGGTTGCAGATTTTGTAGGCGTGGGCTCAATTTAAGGATGAAAGGGTATATCTATTCTATAGAAGGATGCAAAAATTAATGAAGGTCATTTAGGGTTCCTTAGAAAGCCAGGGATGATGGTGTAGTTCTTGGAAGATTTGCTCTAAATTTATTCAAGGAGTGGATCAGACCGTCCTACAAACGGCATTTGTTAGAGAATAGTGCAGAATTTTTTGTTTTGTTTAGGTGATGCGTATAAGTTGCAATACAATAATGAACAGATAGAACAGATTGGGAAAGGAGACAGTCTTCTTTTTCCGATGAATTTCTTTCTGCGCTGACGAGGGTGAAATTTGGACTCAAATGATAATGAGAAGGCACTGCGAGATGGTACTGATTCCTCGCAGGGCGGTTTGGCTACCCAGGAAAAGGGAGCTGGTTTTGAAGTCCCGGGGGATGGTACTGATGCCTCAAGGGATGGGTTAGTTTTTTTGTTGCACTGCGAGATGGTACTGATTCCTCGCAGGTGGTTTGGCTACCCAGGAAAAGGGAGCTGGTTTTAAGGTCGCCGTGGGATGGTACTGATGCCTCACGGGATGGTTTTTTTTTTTTTGTTGCACTGCGAGATGGTACTGATTCCTCGCAGGGCGGTTGGCTACCCAGGAATAGGGAGCTGGTTTTTAAGGTCCCGTGGGATGGTACTGATGCCTCACGGGATGGTTTTTTTTTTCTGCAATGCGAGATGGTACTGATTCCTCGCAGGGCGGTTTGGCTACCCAGGAAAAGGGAGCTGGTTTTGAGGTCCCGTGGGATGGTACTGATGCCTCACGGGATGGTTTTTTTTTTTTTGCTGCACTGCGAGATTTACTGATGCCTCGCAGGGCGGTTTGGCTACCCAGGGAGAGGGAGCTGGTTGTAATATCTCGCGAGATTTGATGCCTCACGGGATGGTTTTATGCGTAGCGCTAATAGTTATGTAGAGATATCAACAGTAGTACTGCCATTTGTCGAACCACAAGTAGTAGAGAAAAACCAAATAGGTCTAAACCGAGGCGTTCCGCAGCAATAAAACCCCGAGGATTTAATTGGGAATAATATCTTAACGTCATTGCAAGCATGGTAAGCCAATCAAACTGCAATGGTTGACATATCTATTCCATTATTTATAAGTTTAGCAATTTCATTTATTTGTCGCCGGTATTTTCAGGATTAATTAGCCTTTCTCGGTCATTCCTTTGCCCTAATTCAAAACTTTATGCATAATCCCAACTTTCCTTGATCAAATTCAGGGGTATGGGGAAAAAGTCTATTTTAAAGTATACAGAGAAAAGTGAAGTGTTAAAATATCCAGTTTCCGACTACGGTGTTAGTGTGGTTCGTTTATACTATGTAAGTTTTTACTTATGCAAGTATTGTGTAGTGTTTGTATTATGTAATTGTTTACTAGTTCATGCTGTAAAATGTTAGTAGGCGAGAAGTGAATAATTTGGGAAGGGAATGTTTTGAATTCAATTAAAGTTTGGGGGTTTAATGAGAAGGGGATAAGCCAAATTGGGAAATTTAACTTAAAACAGGGGGGAGAATCTGTAAAGTATTTAACATCAATTCGAGAAGCATTTCCGGGATATCTCATTTCTTAGTTAGTTGGGCATTTATGCGTCAACGATAGCGGTCCAGGGGGGAGCTCTTGGGACTAAAGCTAGTCGTGGAAAGGGGGTCGTTCCCAGGGCTGGAACTTCCGTTCCAGGAAAGTTACATTCTTCGCTCATTTCTAAAGGCAGTCCATCTTTCGCCTTCGTCTTAGCTAGTTGTTCCTGTGCTACCTTATTTTCTCTATGTGTATTCTCACGTTATTTAATAAAGACCATGTACCAACGTTTATCGTCTATCTTTGGAATTTACGTAAACCATACATCTGCAATATAAAAGGGCATATAGAAAGAACCTAAAGAGAGGTTTACACTATGTAGTAGGATTGTAAATCCTACTAAGTAGGAGTAGTAAATCTTATTCTTGTAGTAGGATTGGGCAGATTTACGTATTTCCTTTTTAATTGCTTTTTCTTAGTTTATTTGCTTCATCCAGTTTACCATTTCTGAAAAAATTCAATTTTTTTTCTAATTAGCGCTTTTTATAGCGCTTTTTCGTCACCAAACAGAAACAGTCCGGTATTTGGGTACTTAGAGAAAACAAAATCAGTGCTGGTTTGCAACTGCTGGAGAAATTTGCGCTTTGCATCAATGTTTTAGTTTGGCGAGTAATAAAATACAGATATTGCAACGATATTATAGGGACGGGGAAGTACTTTAGGTCTAATACTTAGCCAAAGGATTTCATCATGCTCAGATAAATTTGGAACAGGAATAATTTTAGGGAAAAGGTTGCAATTAATAAAAACATGGCACCACCTCCTTTTTTCTGAGTGGGTGATCCAAAGGACAGAGCTTCATAAATTCTGAAAAATTTGAGAAAAGAAGAGACCTTTGGTCATGAGACTGTACTTCTGTAACAGCTATAACGTCAATTTGATTTAATTCTGATAGCATCTTGAGTACAGTGAGTTTGTCAAAATTAAGGCTTTTGACGTTAGTGATTAAAAATTTTGGAAATTTAAAGCGATGGGGGAAACGTGACTGTCGATGAGTTTCAGTCATTCTTGGGGTGGGTTTTAATTTTAGGCTGTGGTATGGTGCGGATAACTTTTGGGAAGCTATTACAGGATAATTTTCGCATGTAGGATCTCTCAAACCAGAGTCAGATTGGTAGGGTACCCACGGGGAGTAAAGTGCGAGGGATGGGGGAAAGGTCTACTGGTGATACGAGAAGAAGTCTGATTGGGACTGTTTCTTTATAGGAGGAGGGGGGGGGGGGGTATGGTAAGGCAAGATGATGCTGGGAAAGGGAAGTAAGCAGGAGGGTGTCTGAGAGGGGAGGGGTCAGGTTTATTTTTGCACATGACGGAAGGAGGCCAGAACCAGTTATAAATTCTTGGACGCACAGAGAGGATTTATGTCTGTAGGGTGTGGATTTTTGGGAGGGATGTGAGTAAGGAGAGTTTTGGGGATAGTCCGATTGGGTATCGCTACCTGAAGGGTTGGGTCGACCGGGCACGTGTACGTACCTGGGACGGTGGAGACTTTCGAGGAATGGATTCCTGGGGTATGTTGCTCTGCATTGGGTATGCAGAGGGATAAGACTGGAAGTCGACTGGAACCTGAGCCAGGGGAGGAGGGGGGCAGTGGCGCCAATTCACGAAAATGTAGGGGGGCAAGGATTTTTTTCGATTTTTTTTAAATTAAGATGCAAAATAAGAACAACATTGAGCAAAGATACCTGAAACAGGGGGTAGCGGCGAGGTCGCTGCTTGGCAAAATCGTCGACTAATCTGTCCAAATCCAGTTTCTTTACCTCCTCTTTTTCAACGGCCATTATTATGAGATCACTGAGTCTGTCGTTTCCCATCGTCGGTCGCAGATAGTGTTTCACAAGCCCTAATGCCGAGAAGAATCGTTCATTACTGGCAGTGGTCACAGGCAAAGTAGCAACTAGCTTCATCAGTTTTAGCACTGCAGAATAGGCAACTGGAAGGTCGGATAAGATTTCGATAGCTCGAAGAAGATCCATTTTTGGAATATCACTTTTTGACAGATGCAGCTTTGCAAGAGAAAGCGATTCTATGGCATGGTCATCGACACCGAGAATCTCTTGATAATGACACATAACTCTTTCCACTTTCGAAAATTCGAGAAAATCGGAACTTGAGGGGTCGAAGGCAGATAAAGCGTCGAGCAGAGGCATATTTTGCATGAAACGTTGGTCCATCTCACTCGTGAAACGGTCTATTACCTTAAAGTACAGAAGTTTACCGCAGTTTGATTCAACTGGCTGACTGGTGCTGTGTTTACCGGTTGTTGAGTGTGAAAGAAAGTCTTTGATACGAATGGAAATGGCTTGACTTCTCTTGCTTCGAGCACTGGTTTTAGATTGTGGAGATTTCGATTCCTGGATATCGTTTAAAGCCAAGAATTCAGATATGTTTTTGCTTAAGTTGTTCCATTCGTTATCATTTCTCAGCTTTTGGCGTGTCTCATATGTCCCAGAAATCAGTGCAAGTGCCTTATAAATCAATAAACTTCCTGATTGAAGTTGCTCTGATAAACAATTTACAATGACTAATACTTTTTCCGTTATGTGCAAAGTTGAAACAAAAGAGGCAGAGTTGATTTTGTCCAGTAGTCCTTTTGCTTCACACGCTGCCTCGCCGTTGGAACTATCAGAGACTGCGGCAAGCATAGCAACAAAACAATCAAATCTGGCCTTCACCTTCGAAATAGAGCGGACTGCGTAAAACCAGCGAGTCTGGACAGTCCTCTCAAGCTCCAATACTTTTTGCCCGCTAATACGCTGGGATTCCATAAATAGCTCGTGACGAGTTTTGCTGCATGATATAAATGAGTAAAGTCTTTGCACCACAGAGAAATATTCAGAAAGTTCGCTGATATTTTTTAGGCAGTCAGGCAAAATCAAGTTTAATCTGTGGGCGTAACAGTGTACATAAACTGCATGAGGCACCTTCTCCCTAAACTTTGCTTGAACTCCGTTAAATTCCCCACTCAGAACGGATGCGCCGTCATAACATTGGGCAAGACACAGCATCGAATCTACACCAAGCTTTTCTATAGTTTCACAAATCGAGGTGGATAAGCTCTTGGCGTCTAATTTGTGCATGTGATAGCAGCCGATTGGTCGCTCCACTACTTTTCCATTTGATATGTACCTGAGTATGGTCGCTAATTGTTCTTTTCTAGAGACGTCTTTTGTCTCGTCGATAAGAATAGCAAAGTAATTAGCTGATTTTACTTTTGAAATAATATCTTGGCGCAAGGCATTTCATATCAGTGTAACTGCGTCATTTTGGTACTGATGACTGCAATAGTGACCATATCGGCGCTGTACTTGGCCTTCAGCTTTTCGTCGCCTTTAGACATTTCCTCCATAAATTCAACCAAATTAACCGGTTTGCAGATGATTCTGATTCGTCATGACCCCTCAAAGCAAGACCCTGGCGGCCAAGAAAGCAAATAGCGCGAAAAATGTACTTCACATGATCTCTATTTTCGTGAACGTCTTGAGATCTGGATTGAATTAAGGCATTCGCTATAGATTTTGAAGTATCAGTACTCATTATCTTAAATTCTGTCCATGCTGACAGACAATGCCTATGTCTTTCAGAACCATCATATTGCTTTAATAGACCAGAACTGTCTTTCCACTTGCAAAATCCTGACTCATTGAAAGCCCTTTTTCCAGCAGTTTCTCCAACCCTTAGAGTCCCATATAAAAATGGCGGCAAGCAAAACAAAACACGGAATTCAATTTTTTTGAGTATTCAATCCATTCATAAGTCTCATAGTAATGTGCACTGAATTTCCTTCCGTTAGAAGTGGAAGCCGGATATCTCTCAAGAATAGGTTGAGCTGGTTTGTCGTGACGCGTCCTAGAGATATCTGAGAGAGTTTTCTTGACTGCTACTGGAACCGCAAGGGGTTTCAGCGATGCAGACCGAACTTTCATTTTGACCTGAGCCATTTATTGTTCCGCTTGTTTCCGAAATTCTGTCACAGGTGGGGGAATTTATCTCAACTAACCCGACACTTTGGGCGCTGCTGACACTATTGCCAGTTTCTTGCACTAAAGTTTATTCATTTTTCTTCCGCATTTTCACCGAAAAAAAATTCCAAAGTTTGTTGTCGCTTTTTACTCATAGTTTGATTACGATGTAAACCTTGCTTTCTGCTGATATAGTGTTTACTTTGATAAGCGTTTTGGTAAGCGTAGCCGATTCATTCAGAGTTATGGGTTCTCGTGGAGGAGGCAGAAGAGTCTCTTTCACTATAAACTATGTGTTTTATTGTACTAAGTTTATGTACAGTAGTTTAAGATAGATGCAGTTAAACGAGTAGTAGACAAGGACTTCACTCAGACACGGCAAGAGAAGAACTGAAGAAACACGTAGAAACTCACTTAGAAAATCACTCCATACTCCATGGTGAAACTACCCGCTTAGAAACCCCATAAACCAATCACTTACATTTCCTGTTCACGACAGTCCCATACACTCCACTGGGACTAGCCATCCCATAAAATATTCAACATCGTTAAGAATCTGCTGACCAAAACTCCCTTGAAACCCTAGAACACATTTCCTTTCCCAGCTACTAAAAAATGCGATATACAACACCTATAGTTTACAACGAATTCTTCACAAGAACAATAAAGAAATACTGACCACATGAAGCTTAGTTTTGAATGAACCCTACTCAGGTATAAAATAGTGTAGACGCGTGAATACGCGCTCTTAGACATTTGACATTTCAAAATAAGATTGTCTCCTAATGATAGAATTAGGGCACCAGTTTGTTGATCGTATTTATTGGACCAGTAGCTGGTTCAATATAGCACATAGCTAAAATAGAAAATAGCTGTGAAATATAAATAAGAAGGTAATTTTTTAAAGTCCAGGGGGGGCATGCCCCCCTCCCTAATTTGCGCCCCTGGGAGGGGGTCGTGAATGCTTTAGGTGTTGCCCTAAAAAAGGGTGGATTTTAAACCTACCATCTGACACTGGTGATACATAAGCAAAACAACACTGTTTGTCAAAACAAGCTAAAGCAGGACAAAGGTCAACATGATCAAAACTGCACTTATCGGACATACAAATACCTAAAATAAAATTACGACAAATATGTAAAAACTTGCATTGCTTGCGAGACTTACAAAGACCATGATTAAAATGGTTACATATCACATTTGTTTTCCTGTGTTTTATTTTATTCCACTTTTTACAAGTTTCTCAAAAACAATTACTATATCATCATAATCATACGAATTAGTATTAGTTTTGATAGTCCTTAAAATATCAATGTCGTCTTCACCTTTTAATTTTGGCGTACAACCCGAAGCCAGTAAGCTACTCGTGTATTCGGGAACTTGTTGTGTTGCCATAGTAATTGAAGATGAGTCGGTGTCCGTGGGATTATTCTGTTCATGAATAATTGATTCAAGTTCAATATTTTATCTTGACTCCTGTCAGTGGCATTGTTAATAACCTGGTTTGACTGCACTTGACCTCTCAAATGAATTTGGAAAGGCAAGATTAGCATTTAATATTTTTTTTATATTCGCTTGAATTACTTTATTATTTTTTGGGTTTGTCTTGCTTGGTTGAAGGGAAGACGAAATGTCTGAAAAATTGAAGATATCCAGTCGGGGAAGAATATGATTGTTTTGTATCACAAATAGGAGGTCATCAATAATAGACGAAATGTCTCTTCTAGTCTGTCTTTTAATTTCAAAAGCCACAACGCAGACTCTGGCTTAAGACTTTCAAGATTAGTAGAGCAAATTTCTGTCTGGCAAGCAAAATCTTTAACAGAGGGTTTTGGATGCGTTATATTTTCACTGGCAGAATGTGAGTAGGGTTCAGTCTTGACAGAAACCTTACCTAAGCCGGTTTTTAGTTTTCCATTGTTGGTGTCAAGAGTAGGGGAAGGTCGACGGTAAAAACGGCAGTGCTCTCAGTCTGACATGCAACTTCAAGGGGGGGGGGGGGGACGTCACTTCATGCTAGAGGTAGAGAGAAGCTGGAATCGACTCCCACGAGAGGGAGGGCAAGGGCAATTTAAGTTCCTTTAGGATATTAAGCATCCTAGCTCTTGAATTTGGAGAACGGGGGCGCGAGTTGAAGGTAAAAACAGGTGAGTTTAAAGAATTTACCTGTACGGTCGAAATTTTCTTAGAGGAGCAGTCAGGACAAGACCAGCTCTAACTCCAATTAGCTGTATCAGTTTTGGCACACTTTTCCGCTCCTGCATGGAACGAGCAATCGCACCCTCCACATTTCACAGAGTTCGAAAAGACTCTCAGCCTAAATTCGGGACAAACAAGTCTTTGTCTAACCATCTTGTTTTTTAAAGAGGTTAATTATCTGAAAGAAACTTGGTTCATCGGGTAACAATCAAGATGCTCACAGGCTGGATGCTAGATGAATACTGAAACTGAAATCCAACCTGATCGCAAGGCTCCGCCTTCTGAGTTGGCTGGAGCACCAATTAGCATGTGAGGCTGAAATATTTCTGGGAAATATAAAGCAAGGTGATAAATACTGACTGCTTCCTGAAACAGTCCCCATTTTATCACAAGGACACCTCTCTCTGAGGATGTCGCCTTGGCAATTATCTTCTCATCCATCTCCCCAAACATGTGTAAAAATTTGTTAGATACAGCAATGACTTTATTCAATAATTGTAGAAACCCAAGTCACTAGAGTAGAAACATAAGTTAGAATGTTACCTTTTTTCTCCTTTCCAAAAGCAGTGGGTGGGAACAAAAATTTACTTAAATAGCAACAAAGGGATAACTAATTCAACTTTGCTAACATCAAAGCTACTTGAGAATAATTTATATTTCCTTTTATAATCTCACTTTACTTAAAAGAAGGCGCTAGGCTCACTTTTTTTTTAATTCACACAATGAAGTGGGGCATCCTTTACAAGGATTTATCTACAATGTCTTGACTTTAACCGGGGCTAATAATATATTAAAATTTTGCTTATAATCCTGCTTCACTTTGCTTGGGAAAGCACTCCACTCATTTTCTCTATATATCTCATCTGACTTTTGATACTTAGAGGTTAAGCTTCTTTTCAGGCTTGACATAATGACCTGAGCGGGTTGAGTGAAAAGAATTCTGCAAATCAGAATGAGTAGCAAGATCAGTGCTGGTTGTGGGCATTGGTGTGTGGATGGCTGGACTGGTATTGTGGGCAACTTGCTATGAGCGGCTTGATCCAGGGGTTTTGGATGGAGGTGTGGTAGCTAAAAGTGGATTTGTGGATGGAGATGCAATAGAAACGCCAAAATAAGGGCTTGCAAGGGGTTCAGCCTTGAAGTTCTTGCTGGTTGACCAGTAAAGAGGTTTTTTTAGCTGGTGAAGAACTTTTATATGCTTCTTATTCTGGCGATAAGTTCCCCTCATCATTTGTCTCAGTTATGTATGATCGAGAATTAGTGTCTCCTTTCTTAATTACACCAGATTCCCATGCTTTGCCATGGATTTGGGCTTGGACTGCTTGTCCAGCTTTGTAGGGGATTTAGCTTCTTTGAGTTTCTATCATGATTTTCCTTTTGGCGTGTTTGTTGCTCATTTCTATGTTTTCTGAATTTACCATGATTGGCTGTATGTGGGGAGAAAAGTTTCCTTATGCATGGAATAATTGATCTCAAGTTTCTGCTCATTAGCAGCTGGGCTGATGATGCAAAACTGTTGATAGGGGGGTTCCTGTATTCGATAAGGCTAAATTATAATCCCCTCCAGCTAGCTCAGTTTTGACAAGAATATCTTTGACTGTCTGTACTGATCTTTCTGCCAAGCCATTCGATTGAGGGAAATTTGGTGATGACGTCTTGTGTTCATTTCCCAGTCTTTTATGAATTTCTGAAACAGTTCTGAGGTAAATTGCGGACCGTTTTCAGATACAAGTGAGCATGGGATTCCATATCTCGCGAAATGCCTCTTCAGACATGCTATGATATGGTAAGCGTGTGGATGGTGCCCGACCCTGTCAAGCTCAATAAACCGACTGTAGTAATCGACTGTTATATGATACTGTTCTCCATTATTATAGAATAATTGCAGCCAACTTTTGCCCAAGGTAAGTGGGGAATGTCATGGGTAACAAAGGTTCCTTTTGATTTGAATTTTGGTATTTGGTGCAAGCATAGCAATGTTTATAATGTAGTCTTCAATATCCTTTGTTATTCCTGGCCAGTAAACGATGGAGCGAACTCGCTGCTTGGTCTTTTCTGTTCCTAGATTCGACGCATGGATATGGTTAAGAATATCTTTACGGAATTTGAGAGGAATGACCAAATGATCTGCTTTCAGAATGATCTGACCGATGACAGTCAATTCGGACCTGACGTTCCAAAATGGGAAAATTTCTACAGGTAGACTTATTTAGCTTCAGGTAATCCCCTCTGGATGAATTTGGTTAGCTGGATTAATTGAGGGTCACTTGCTGTCTCTTCTCTCAATTTGTTTAGTCTCTCTGTGCTTACTGAAAAAAACGCCATTGCAGAGTGTATATATGACTCTATGTCTAATTGAATCCCATTGCCCTGTTCATTACGGTAGAACCGCGACAATGCATCAGCGATGGGAATTTCTTTGTCAGGACAGAATACCACTGTGAAATCGTACGGTTGGATTTTTATTAGCATCCGCTGAAGCCTGGTGATGATTTTGAAATTGGGGCGGTTAGCACGACTTGCAAAGGTTTATGATCTGACAACAATGAATTTCTTGCTGCATAAATATTGATGATCATGCATGCAGCCAAAGAGGTTGGTATACAGTTCTTTTTCTATTTGGGAATAGTTTTGTTCTGTTCTGTTTAGCGATCGTGAAGCAAATGACACATTCCTTTCGTTCTGAAGAATGGTGGCTCCAAGGCCGAACTTTGATGCATCACCCTGGAGCTCGATGTTTCCTGATGCCGGGTCAAAGAATGCAAGATAATCACAAATCAATTCCTTGATGCGAGTAAACGCTGCTTCATGCTAGGTTTCCCAATGAACCTCCCGTTGGTTTGCTAGGTCACGAAGTGGTTGGTTCAGCAACGAAAGGTTCGATATTTATCATGCTAGATAATTCATCATTCCCAAAATGGTTCGTAGTCCATCTTTATTAGATGGGGCCCAGATTTATTTTAGTGTTTGAACCTTTCGTGGATCTTCATTGATGCCATTTTTGGATATTATGTGTCCGAAGTAAGGTATGCTGTCTTGTTTGAACACACATTTTTGTAGGTTCAATTTGACCGGGTTCTGCGGGTTGTTTCTTGCGGGTTCTTATTATTGCACTATGAACGTTGACATCATGTTATTTTTCAGTTCGGCCAGAAATGATGATATCATCCACTATGATTGAGAAACCTTCAATACCTTCAAAGGCCTCTTCCATGCGACGCTGGAGTTTGTCCTGCGTGGAGATTAACCCATAGGGCATCCGTTTAAATTTGTATCGGCCATGTGGTGTATTGAAAGTGGTTAGCTTGGAAGACTCATTGTCAAACTCAGGGGACCAATATCCATGATGGGCGTCAAGTTTCGTGAAATGTTTTGCACCGGCGTTTTTCAAAACTGCCTCATCGAATGTAGGCATTGGATGATAGAGGCGTTTGACGGCCTGGTTCAAATCGTGTCGGCCGATGCATATTCGAAGACTTTTATCGGGCTTTTTAACTACAACTACAGCGTTAACCCAGTCAGTGGGGTGGAAGACTCTCTAGGACCCCAAGGTTCTCCATTCTATCAAGTTCTTTCTTAAAGCTGTCTTGAAGGGATATTGGGATTCGTCTAGCTGGCACACCTTTTGGTTCAGCTCTTTCTTTTAATGTGATGCGGCATTTTCCTTCAAGGTGACCGATACTTTGGAAAAGTGACTAAATTCTTCTTGAAAGTGCACAGACTTTTGTGGCTTTGAGCTTTCAAGGGATAGAACTAGTTTCACCAAATTTCAGTTTCTGTTGGTGCCATACCCAAGGATTGGTATATGGGCATCCTTTACTATGAAAAAGGGTTGGGTTTCTCTACTACCATTTGTATAAGCACAAGTTAGGTTACAGATTCCAAGTGTTGGAATTTTTTTACCACCAAAGCTGGTAAGGATATGTTGTGTCTTAGATATAATGGGTTTTGGCTTAAGGGTGTTGAAGGTCCTTTCTGGTAAAATATTGACCTCTGGACCAGTATCAATTTTGAAGGTGACTTTTATCTTTGCTTTGACCTGCCTCTTGGTTTCATGAGGTCTACTGTTTTCTTGCTACTTTTGCAGACTTTTGCAAAATGATTCAGCTTATCACAATTGCTACATACCTTTCCTCTTGCATTTGTGCATTTGTGCAATGGTGAGCATTCTCCACCACAGAAGTAACACGCTTTGGTTTGTGAGCTTTCGTTTGTCTTCTTTCCCCTTCGAATGAAATCCACTTCTTGTTTTATATGTATATCCTGGCTCAAGGCCGTATCCAGGATTTTTTTGGAGGGGGTTTTACTCAAAGATTTTTTTTCTGGGGGGGGGGGGGTTACACAAAAAGACCTAAAAAATGCATACAGAATTTGTTTATATCCATTTTTGTTACGTTTTTACAAGTCAAACAAACAATTTTTTGGGAGGGGGTGTGTTCAAACCCCCCTAACACCCCCTCTGGGTGCGACCTTTTCCTGGCTTGGGCCAGGCTTTGCCTTGGTTCTAAGTTACACTTGGGTTTCTACATGTATCCTTGCAATTGTTACTGCTTGTGAAAGTCTCATAGTTGAACCTATTTGTAGGAGCTTTTCTCTATTCTTTACTGATGTTATGCCGCATACAAGTTTGTCTCTTATCATTTCTTCTTTTAAGGCAGTTGTTGAAAACTCACATTCTCGAGCCAACAAATTTAAGTCCATGATATACTGATCAATAGTTCCACCTTCACGTTGGTCTCTTTTGTGAAAAATGTATCTTGAGAATACTGTGTTTGATAGGGTGTTGAAATATTCATTGAATTTTGATATATATGCATCCAAATTGTCTGTTTCCTCGTCGGATATTGTAAATGTACATAATAAATCTCTCTCTTTGTCTCTCAGCCATATTAGCAAGAATGCACATTGTATTTTTTTTGGATTTTCCACCGAGAGGGGGCCTTGGAACACAAGATTGGCATGTGTTCTGAATCTTGACCATGCCTCCTTCAGTTTGTCACTTGACCAATCCATTGTAGGGTATTGTACGCTTGCTTCCATATCTGACACCATGTAAAAATTCGTTAGATACAGGAAAGACTCTAGTCAACAATTGTAGAAACCCAATTCACTAGAATAGAAAGATAAGTTATGCTACACACCCATAGGAGGAACATGAACTTTGGTCACAGAAGTTTCGTCACAGTTGTATATGTCACTTGTGCTCAAAGGAAGCTTTACCAGGATCGGCTTCAAGTTTGAGAAGAACTCTCCAATGTTGACCCTGTTAAAGCTTGCTGCTTAACCCAAGCTTGTTGGTTGATACTTGTGTGGTTACAGCTGTGGATTTTGAACTCAAAAGCCAGCCATTCTATACCTACCTCTTTAGCATTTCTTCAGTTCTGAGGGATTGTCTTATTGTTTCCTATAGCCAAATCATAAGCAAGACTCCTTGTCAAACCATGACACATCTTCCTTGTCAAACTATGACACATCTTGCTTGCTTCTATGAGGTATTTGTGTAGGCAAGCTTCTTCACTAGTCTTGAACATCATATTTAGTATAAATATGGAACCTTCCATATTTAGTTGTAAATATGTGCTGTTTCTGTGCTGTTTTGACTACTTGGATTAACTTTAACCCTTTAGAAGAAAATTACCTCTAAAAGAAAAAAAAAATACTCTGGATTTTGTCATCTGGTACATACTGGGACATGTCCTAGTGTTAACCACTATATACCAGCGACACCCATCTACAAAATCAAGGGTAATTTTGTTTCTCCTTAATATTTTGCCACAAATTAACTACAGAACGTAATCAGATGATTTGTTTTTTTTTAGCACCACAAGCACTAAATTCTGCTGAACCAAAAAAGAATAAACACGGAAAAATATAAGGGCTTTTTTTTGGAGGGGGTTATTGCCTAAACTTTGAGGTAGGTCTACTCAAAAACTAACATTAAACTAACTATGCTAGATGGTCTCTACAGATTTTTTTTTTTAAGAAAATGCTAGATGCCAGAAAGGCAGCTTGACCCACTATGTACCATGTCTTAGTATATACCATCCTCCCCTATAGCACATGATGCGTTTTTGTGCTCTTTCATAGTTCAAAAATTGCTTTGGGGAAAATTCCATTTCACGCCCTATGGGACACCAAAAAGGTACAACAGTCCAT
Organism: Artemia sinica; assembly: GCA_027921565.1. Taxonomy (NCBI): domain Eukaryota; kingdom Metazoa; phylum Arthropoda; class Branchiopoda; order Anostraca; family Artemiidae; genus Artemia; species Artemia sinica. The sequence continues at coordinate 37,881 of JAPEVW010000203.1, read as the reverse complement.
AGTAAGCAAAAGTTTAAAAAACATGTTCCTAAAATAACTGGCTATTGAGAAAAAGTTGCTATTTGTAGCTGATTGAGGAAGGGTGATCATTATTTTACTTAGTCTTAATAGTAATTCCCTATGGGTTGTTTTTGGATACCCAGCTAACTGACTGTATCTCAAACAGTAGGCTGTACGAATTTTTCGGTTAAATCCCGCTTTTTAGGGCTGTAATGAGCCCTAGTTTGAGATGCAATAAGCCGAGGTTGATATTCAATGAGCCGATTTTGAGATGAAGTAATCAGCTACAAATGGTTATTTTTTCTCACTAATCAGTTTTTTTTTAGAAACATGTTCTTAAACTTTTAATTACCATGCAGGTGAGTAATTTTGTCTAAATTCTGGGGAGGGGGAGGGGAAAGTTGGAGCCATTTTCCCAAATCAAGTGAAAATGACATAAAAAAAAATAATAAGCCGGTTGGTACCATAAAGGTATTATTTAGTACTTTAAACGTACTATAAAGGAACTTTATAGTAGGCTACTATATAAAGGTGACTTATAGTACTATATAGGTAAATATGTACTAAAAAACTGGTCTGTTTTTGTTGATGCTTGAATCATGAAGGTTTATCTTTTTTGACAAGATTTTGAAAGAATCAAATTTCAGCTGTGGGGGGGGGGACAAAAAGGGGTCCTGGTTGGGGCAAACCGAGGTCTGGGAGGGGGAAAACCGAGATCTGGGAGAGAAATCCCCCCCCCCCCCACCTTGCCCTATAGCAAATTACGGTCCTGTTACCATGGGCTGTTTTGTGCCCCTTAAATTGGTAAATATTTCGCAGCTCATATTACTGACTTACGAATAAAGTAAACATACCACTTGATGCCTTTTTTATGCTCTTTCCAAATATAATAATCATTTTTCCGCGAATGAATTTCACCCCCTCCCCTATATATACCAATTCAGGGTATATATTTGCACATTAGGGGGGGGGGTGAAATTTATTTCTGATGCAAATGAGAGGTAAGTTTAAATTTACCTCCCCCCCCCCCCCTAATGTGTAGATATATATCCTGAATTTTGGTATATACAGGAGTGGGGGTAAAATTTATTTGCGGCAAAAATGATTTAATATATTTGGAAAGAGCATAAAAGAAGGCATCGAGTGGTATATTTTCTTTATTCGTAATTCAATAATATGAACTGCGAAAAAATCACCGCTAAATTATGTTGTAAACTGTAAGTCTACCTCGCCCCCTGGGTATTTTATTTACAATTCTTAACTTTATCTGAAAAGTGAAAGTTTTATCGTTAATTATAATTCGAATTTAGCAGCAGCTGCAGTAAGGGGGTGTAGCTCAGATGGCAGAGAGCTCGCTTAGCATGCGAGAGGTACGGGATCGATGCCCCGCACCTCCAGTATATTTTATATTTGTTGTTCCAAATGTCTTTGACTGAGACTTGCATTTTATTGGTTTATAAAGTTATAAACCAATAAAATATATAATAGTTATGTACATAAGCGTCAGGTTTGTGCATTTTATGGTAAAAGCATGAAATTTGGCAGACATGTGCAGAAAAATATGGAGAATCTGGCAGGGGGCAGAACCACATTTTCCGACGCGATTATCCGACCGTTTTGCGTTTTTTTTTTCGCGCGGGAAAAAATAGCTGACTTTCAGAGTGTGAAATTTTTCCGATCAGAGGGTCGTTTCTGACTAATTTGTCTATCCTGATCCCAAAAATTTGCTTACTTTTTTCGTCCTATTTCTGGTTACGGAGCTATCATCATTTCTATCACTATACTCTATGCACGTGTGAGTAATTTCAGCTTTCCGAATTTGTATTTTTCATCGTAATCGCGTAGAAACTGGTGAACATGTTACGGAAAATGTGAAGAATCGACTGAGTCGCAAATTCAAATTTGTCTCCGCGTTTCCGCGCTACTTTGCGTTTTTCCGCGCCAAGAAAAAAACGCAAATTTTGAGAATGAGAAATTACCGAGTTTAAGATTTATTTTCTGACTAATTTGAGTTTCTAGATTCCAAAAATTTGGTTATTTTTGTTTTTTTTTTAGGATTTATCAGTTTCTTAACCGCGGTTTATATGCCATGCTCTAACAACTCATACCCTCCCTATAACATTCTGAAGGAGATCATACGTTTTTGACTGTAAGTAATTAATTACCGTTTCAGATCTCCTCAATAAGCTTTCAGTAAAAAAAAAAAATCATTTATTCAACTCAAACAGCTTGACTTAAGGAACTTCTGACGTAAGAAGCATACTACTCGTATTATGATGATAAAATGTAGAATACTAAACCACTTCAGGTATTTCAAAATTGTTAAACAATCACACGGCAATGAAATTGCCGATTTCCAGTTGTTGCATAATAAAGATTGCTAAAAAAGAAAATGAGGCTCTCACGGACAGGATACAGGTCGAAATCAGCTCTGACAATTAAAGCTACAAAAAGCACACTACTGATTGTACTGATTATCACAACCTTTGCACGAACAGAGAACTGTGCCTTTAAGGAAGGTTTTGCACATTTGCACCTGCTTTTGCACTTTGTTTTACAGCCACATTTGAGCAGTTCTTTGTAAATTGTCGCTGCCTCAGGAAGATTAGTCCAGAAAGGCTCCCAGCTTCCGTCATGCTTCACCCAGCCATATAAACCTGGATCCAGGGGGGGAAAGTTCCGGACAAAACGATGATGCCCATATCTGGGCCTGTAAGTAAGCGCCTTTTATATGCTTCTCAAGAGCAGCCGCTATTGGGGGTAGTCTTTCCCTTCCGGCTGTTTTTCGTGTGAAACGCTCCTTCCGCAGACTGTTCAGACAAGCCGCTGGATTTTTGTAAAGAACGACGACGAATCGCTGGATGTCTGTAAAGTGACAATCTGGGAGCGGGGCTCCTGATGTACTCAGAGGTACGAAAGTCGGAAGAATGGATTCCACAGCTTTCCAGGTCTTCCAAACACCATGCTTTCCATGAAAAGCAAAAGAAGAAGTCGTAGTGCATCCAGAGAAGGCATGCAAAAAGAGAAGGCTGCGAGACCTGTCAGGTCCTAGATGATAAGTGATATCGTGAAGTATTTTCAGTATAGATGATCGTGAAAATACTTTATCGTGAAGTATCGTGATTTTATGGGCAGTATTTTCGTCTTTGCTCCATGCCCATAGATGACAAACAGGTTTTCAATCTGAAGCTGCTGGAACAAAGCTGTTGCACTCACAACTACATCAGAACCTACAGTTCTGATGGCTATGAATTTGTAGTCACACTGGGCCTGATAGAAGGCATGGAGCAGCACATGAGTGTCACCTTCTTCGTGGTTGGTAAGTGTGGGGCTTTCGCGAAAAGCGATATCGCTCGTTGAAATAGCTGCGTCTCCAAGAGTAGCGGCTAAAAAGATGCCCTGCAATTCCTGGACTACAATAGTCGCCAAAAAATGGAAGAGTCGACTCTTGTTCTTAGTTGATTTCAAAACGTCACGCAAGTTCATACGAGGAACGGGAGTTCGGTCGTTGATTTTCACGGCATAAGACGAAATTCCTCTGTGTTCACACGCTCCGTTTTTTTAGGCTGTCATCAGTGTAGATGTCAAAGACGAGATCGATCCTTATAGCGTCGGTTTGGGACTATTGCTTTCTAATGTAGGTAGCGAAGTTGGAGTTAGCGTATTCACCAAAACTAATTCTAGGCTTAGCAACGATTAGGTATACTAGAACAGATGCTTCTAGTACAATTGAGTCGAAGGTTCGGAGACTGCTGGGCAGTGGCTCTTCAAGCTCTGCCATCAAACAGTACGTCAGATTTTTTTTTAAACCGTAGCTTGCCTTACTCGGACAGGGAAGGTTGAAAAGGCTGGTTTTTGTGCTTGAAAAAGTCGTTCAAGTCTGACCCTCTACCCTTTCAGCCTATGTATAAACGACTGAAGAGGCTGCAGTTTGACTGCTTGTACTTTACCTGCAGTTGAGACTTGGAAGTAGATTTTTTTGGCGGAACGAACAGGACTATGTTCTGTCTCGGTAACTTGTCGCTAATTGCTTTCTTGTGGGAAACCATACGCTCTTGAATACATTTTTTGTATTCTGCAATTCCCAAGTCTTTCTTGCTTTCAAGTCTCCATATGCTTTCTCTTTAAAAAGTACGCGCCATGTGGGTTTTCTTCTTTTCTTTTTTTTTAACCTGCAAGCGATAATAGGTATTTCGAGTCGCGTTTTTAAACCTGCAAATGGTCCATTCATTCAGACCACAGCCGTCACTTGCACATTAAGGTGAACCAGAGTTTGTAATGTAGAAGTTTGAAAGACAGTCCACACCCAGCGATGATGAAAGTGATGATAAATTAGTAGCGGATGGTTGGATATTCAAAATAAACACATTTGCAGACTCAGTATAGCCATGAAAGATACCCCAAGTGCATCTACTGCCTCAGTATACAGAAAATGTAGCGATAAAACTACCGATCGGTAGTTTTATTCCGATCGCGCCATATGTAGCGATAAAAGGACTGTGGCAATTGTGGTAATAAAGATTGACCGCGTCAAATGTAATATTATGCTTTAAAGCTGTGAACTTACACCTTATAAGTTGTCCGATAGCGCCACTTATAGCGCTAAAGACTGTGCCATATGTAATATTATGATTTAAAGCGGTGTACCGATCGCGCCACTCGCTGAAAGCGAGGAAACAAAATGCGTAGCTATAGTAGGTTAGAAATTCTCCAACTATCAATTTGGGAGCGTAACCTCGCTTCTCGGGTTATCACCGTGTCGATTACCTCTAATGTTATGTAGAAATCAGATTCATGGGAGCGTTACCGATGGAGGCATACGAACTAGTTGCTTGCTGTGCGATTAGATACAGATATATAAATAAAACGAACACAAATAGAAAAGCAATAGTTTTATTGAGACTTACATTTAGGTGTACAACAGTGCTTCACTTCACTGACGACAATAGTGGCTGAGATAACAATAATGACCAAATCTCTACAATGACTGCGTCATAATGATAATTCTGACAAAACGAATGTCCAATAATAGTTTGAATTGCAATGCCTGAATGCCCCAAAAATACTTTTCTTCACTATATCAAATTAATCCTGCTTCTGCGCTCTGAGTGCCATTTCACGATTTGCCCAAGTCCTGTGGAAGGGGCCGCTACCTTGTTATTATGTTTACCAACTCGCTTCATTATGCTAACCGTTCATCCAATAATTTGTTTTAAATATTTTTGATGATTTAAACATTGATACTCCTCTTATAACTTAAACATCCTGAGAAACTTTGTATCTAGCATTTTTTTGTTACCCAATATCTTAGCGAAATTCAAAACCGAATAGCGTCGTTGTTTGGCTGAGGTTAAAACGCAGTTTCTCTTTTTGCTGATTAAGAATTTAAACTCTTGGAAACGGGATTTGAACTTAATTATGGGAAGTTTAATTTATGTCGGAATTATCTTTAAAAAGACAGAATTTTATTTTTTGTATTTTAAATATATCACATATTACTCACGGTGCATATTACCCTTCCCGTTATTTAATGACGTCCGTCATTAGGACTTGCTTGCCCTTGGGTTTTTGAAATATTCGCGATTTATTTACTATTGGTCCTACGTAATTTTAATTGACATTGTATTATTTTATACTTTTATATAAGCTTAATCAGGAGTGCTAAAAATTTTCTCTATTACTTTTATTATTTTATTATACATCCCTATCTAAACTTCATCTACCGGACTGAGATTATCTATGGTTCTAGCCTAGCTTCTATACTAAAGATTTTTTTTCTACACCTAACACTGATGACTTTTACATTTCCAACAAGGTTGAGGCTATTCTACTTTTACTATGAGTTTTTTTTTGAAAATTCACCTTTTACAAGTTTTTATCCTTTGCTAACTATAGGGTAATTGTGCTTCATATCTACGCTAAATTAAATGAATAGTACGACAACGCTACACATAACTCTATCTGAACATCTGACACTACATATAAGAACGACTTAAAAACACACAATGTTTTGTTTACCACGTTCACTGGTAAACATTAGAACACTTACACTGGGAACGTTTGCTATGTAATATTACTGTTAGGATATTGGAATTTCTAAGTTATCGAAGTTATTAAAATGTAACATATGCAAATTCACACCTATTTTATCACCATTCATGTCTTTTAGCGTACTCACTCCTTCTGTTGTAAATAATGGTCCTCCACTCCTTTTGTCTTGGCAAAATTTTTTAAAACACTTACAATGTAGTTTCTTCACAGAACAGTTCAAGCATGATTATGCTCATCTTGGACGAAATGCTTTCTCTAATTGTCAAACGGGAAATGATACTCCCAGGTACAAGTGTGTGGAATTTTGATATCAGAGTTCATTCTCACCTGCTGTTTTTTGGATAGTTCATAAGGTGGCTTATCGTTAAGGGGTTGAACACTGGGACTGTTGAGACTTGGGACTTGATCTATTATCAACACAGTCCGGATTGGGTTGATTTTCTTCTCAGCATATCTTTCTTGGGATATTTTAAAGTACATAGAGAATGTAATTCTCGTATAAAATTGTTCGTTTGTGCACTTAGAGATTACAGTTCTCTTATAAAATTGTTCGTGCCTGGCTTGCGTCTATTAACTTTTGCGGTGATTCCTTGGTTAATCCCAGGGGAATTGATGTTTGGATTTGGAATGGGCTGACATCAAACTTTAGTGACTCCTTCAACATATTGTCTTTAACTTGTGGGAGGGGTATATTGTTACTGAGGGGTTAGTCACTGGGGTTAATTTTGGTTTCTGTAATTCAATGGTTGGTTTCCAGGTCCATTTTTCAGAAATTAATTCTTAACATTTATGGGATAACAGAGATATGAACTTTTTGCATTTGATAGAGATGATAGGATGGTTTCCGAGAAATGGTCGAAAGGGATTCGATGCGTGAATCTGCGACACATAAATAATTTTGGGTTCATCAAATACCATAACTATACAGTCGTATGGTACATGGGTCCATAATGATTATCAAGGGTGATATTCATGTACTTATATCTTGTACTGGTCGATGGGGTTCTCAGGATTTATGTGATTATATAGTTCGATAATGCACTGGATACTGAGGTTCAAATATAGTGTTACCTGATATGTAATATGGTTCGTGGTCGAGGAAACAAAGATCAAAGGTAACTATAATTTTCGTAAATGAAGCTGGGATGAAAATCGCCTGGAGTCTATTGTGAGTACTCTTCGTTGGTAGAGGTATGATGGAAATAGATGCTACTAGGTTGTATCTGCACTGGACTACGCATTGTAATGATTGATTTCCAATATGTCAATCCACTTCCTGTAATAAAAATAACGAGGCAAAATCACAAGTTCTTTAAAATCAAGTAGTCTTAATACATAATAAACAATACGATTAGGTGCATTTTAGGGTGAATGTTACCCTACAAGACAATATTATATAGATACACTAATATTACTACAAAAATATTGATTTTAATAAAACGGCATTATTATCATGTTGGTTTCAGATACATGGAATTCCCAAAACATTAATTTGTTTTGAGAAAGGAAACGACGATACAAGGCTTATTTAATTCTTCGACACTTATTTAATTCTCCCTTAGATTTAAAACAATCCTTTAAACATAAGTTACTCTACATTGTTAAATTTGAGGTCTCAGATTACAACATATTTCATGCCTTCATTGTTCACGCACGTCCGTGCTGTTTAAGAAACGCATGTTGCAGCGTCATAGCCACACGGTTTTACGTAAACGACACTTACAATGAGGGAACAAGACATAGCAAGGACGAGTGGAGACCTCTATACCCACTAGTTTTCTAATGTCTTCCCTTTTTCTTGACTTGGACGTTCTCATGGGGTTCTGGGTTTAACTTCTGCATTTCAGCCGTTTCCCCATGTTCTTCCTTTGGGTTTTGCCTTCTTAGTCTCAGGATTTTTCCATAATTAAAAGTCAGTAAGATTCTCATGGTCAGGGAAATCGCGAACACGAAAACATACGGCCAGTAGTATGTTCCACCAAAAATTGGTTGAGAATAATCCGTATCTATTATCCACATACGTTAATCTCTGGTCCTCAATTGTAAATAGGGGAATCTGGGAGTCTAATGCTTCTCTTACTTTTGTAAGCCTTAATGTCCCTTTATTCTTTTCTATTTTGGACCATATCGAGGTTTTCATTTCCTCGCTCTCTATATTGGGAATAGTGTACTACAGGAATATTGCCTTAAAATTGATTATTTTAGGACTTATTACATTTGCGCTCGTGGTAATTAACGGCGTTCGAACAGTTTACTCTTTAGTTACAAGTCGATATCCTTGTTTTATGGTTATCGTACCCACATCTTGTAACAGTAATGCTGTCCTGTAACTTAGATTTTTTCTTTCTGTATTATTATAGCAAGACAAAGTTCCAACAGTTTCTCTTGGAACAGAAAATAACCAAAGATCATTTCTAAGGTGTATGAATATTTCTCGTTTAGTACTTCCTATCAAGACTTCTTTCAGCTGGACTGGATACATCGTACTGGAATGGTACGGGTAGACTTTTTATATTAAAGGAAATTATTCGAATTAATTATATGCAATGTGACTTTTTAATTAGAATTTGTTTTCGGGAACTGATATGTGTGAAACAGACGGTGTCAGACGGTTTTGATTCGTGCGAAGCCTTGATATATGTTGAAAAAATTTTTCTACAGCATTTTTATAGTTGTATGATTTTTACTTGTGAGCTAAAAATTTTTAAATTATTATTTCTTTATGACGCCTATCCATTAAAATCTTTTAATCCTATACTGATTAAGTGTAATTCCATCTATCGTGTTTTTATCCGTTCTACCCGATTGTGTCGTTACTTTCTCCTCGACTTCTGGCGGTTTTTTCTTTTTCGGTTTTGCTAGCGAAATAAGATCAACTTTTTTGTATTGTTTTTTCAAAAATTCTTGCCCTTTTAATACTGTTTCTTTCGCGTGCGCGGCCGCTAAAGTCGGTTTTAATTTCCTATTTCTTTAACTACTATATAGTCTGATTCACCGCCAGACTCTTCGGAACTGGTTTCCGATGATTCCGCATTAGAACTTTTCGAAGTGGCAATTCGCGTTTTTGAGGTATCACCAGCCCTTCCTTCGTAAATTTCTACTCCTCTGTTGAAGTTGAAGGTTTATTCTCTAAGTCCTCGCTTTGAGTTTTCAACTCGGGAGATTTGAAAGACTCTTGAGAGCTTTGAGAGGAATCAAAAGTTTTTGTGGGGTTCCTCCACTGTTTAAATGCCATGTCTTCAGGGGGATGCATTCTTTGCACTGTGTTTCCTTCCATGAAGTCCACTGTTTAGGCTTGACCTTGGACACATTTATATCATGATATTGTCCTTGCTGGTCATCCTTGGGAGTTTGTTTCCTAGGCAATGTACTTTGACTCTTTTATGTTGGGAAATTTATTAAATCCATAGCTTCTCGCAGATTTGTTTTAATTGAATCTTTGGGAGGAGTTTTCTCTACAATAATACCCGGAGTTTCTGTTCAATTCCTGCTGTAATGACAGGGGCCTCTCTATTGGTGTTGCAGGGGAAACCATATCGTCTGGAAATCTTTTGGGGGGACAAGGGGTCGAAATTCTATCAGGAAAAAATTGGGTTTTTGGAGATATCGTATAATCTAATTCTCCTGCGCTCTCTGATGATGAACTTTTTGGATCTTTTGGCGTTTTTATTCTTACTGGTATTAGGGATTTTCTCTTGGGAATAACTAGATTTTTCATAGCTAAAAATTCTTCAAAATTTTCCTCGTCACTCATCCTCGAAATAGTCTTGCTTGAAATTAAAGGGTTTTAGCTCTGCCAATCTTGATTAGGGGGCTCATTTTCTGCATCTGACGAATCGGTAGACGGGGGACGCGGTACCCATCTTTCTGGAAATTTGGCTCTTTTTTTCGGCTAACATGCGCCTTGTAAGTTCTTCCACTATCGGGGTTCACCATTTTAAAAGTATAATCGTTATTTACTTTTTGACTATTCTGTACGGTCCAGAATATTTGTTTGGAAAGTTTGTTGCCTTCCGTCTTTGCCTCGTTCTTTAGGTAGACGCAATCTCCTATCTTGAAATCTATGCTCCCCTTGACTTTGGGTTGGTTTCTTAGCTCTTGGTTTATTTTACATTTTTCCAACTCTTGCCTAGCTATCTTATAAGTTTTCCTCATCCTATTTTTGAATTCTTGTTTGTAATCCTCCGAGTTATTGTAATATTGCCGGGACTCAATAATCTCATCATACGGGATTCTAAAATCACGACCAAAAAGTAAATAAAAAGGGTTGTCTTTGGTTGTTTCTGAATAAGCAGTATTGATTATGTTAGTTAAATAAGGTAAGAATTGATCCCAATCGTTCCTGTTGTCTTTTGTATAAATGCTTAATACATTCGAAAATATTTTATGCCTATTTTCTATTTTTCCATTAGCTTGTGGGTGATATGGGGAAGTCACCAATTTCTCTATGTTAAGAAAACTCATTAAGTCTTTTGTTACTTTTGAAACAAAATTGCTTCCGTTGTCACTTAAAACCTTATTTGGAATGCCAAATTTTAAAAATAATTTCGCTAACGCCTTACTCGTAGCGTAAGCACCTGATTTTTTAATGCTTTTGCAAAAGTAAATCCGGAAAAGTGATCTATAACTGAAAGAATACAAGTATGACCTCTGTTGGAAACAGGCAAGCCTCCACTGGTTCCATATAAATCAAATGAGACAATATCAAAGGGGAATCTCGCTACCAGGACTCTTCCTATTGTAGGGTTAGGATAAGGTTGGGGTTTTTTTTTAAGTTACACGCTTCGCATGTACTTACAAATTCCTTAAGTTTTGTTACTGCCGACGGCACGTAAAAATATTGTTTTAATTTATGGAAAGTTTTCGCTACTCCTAAATGTCCACCTATATCTGAATGAAAATATTCGAATGCATGTGTTATTAAGTTTTGGGGTAATACAGGTATTATTGAGGTTTGGTTTCTATTTGCCTGCGCAGTCACGATTCTGCATAGTATTTCTTCATCAAGATCATAGTAAAAATTATCTACCTCTTTTCTAAGAGTTTTGAATTTATCTGGCAACGCATCATCATTCACAAAATAATTAATAAGTGCTACACACATTTCGTCCTTTTTTTGCTTTTTTATATCTTCTAAAGACAAGGGACAGTAGTTATCCTTATTTCCTTTTACTGTGTCTTTGACTTTGTTTTTCTTACATTTATGTTTGCTCTTAGTATTGATAGCGCTAACTTCATTTTCCTCGGTGTCCGACGGCATATTTTCTGGGAATCTACTCAAAAAGTCACAAGCTGCATTTTGTTTACCCTTTAAATATTCAAATTCATAATCTAGGTCTTGGATTTTCATAATCCATCTAGCTAGAATTCCCGTGGGGTTTTTAAATGTGAGCAGGTACTGCAAGCTTTTATGGTCTGATCGTAGTATAAATTTTCTACCGATTAAATAGTGTTTAAATATGTCCAAGTGGTGGATTATAGATAATAATTCTAAGTTTGTGGTGGAATAACTACTTTCGCCTTTTGATAGTTCTACTCGAATAGCATATAACTTTTTCAATTTTTTTTTGTTTAGGCATTCCCTCTAGAGGATTAGGGTTTTCTACCGGGATTATTTACGAAAGAATAGCGCCAACGCCCTTTGAACTAGCATCGGCTGTGACCACAAATTGTCCGTTTTTGAAATCAGGCAGTGATAATATTGATTCAGAAGTGAGTGCCTGTTTGAGACGGTCTAGGGAAGTTTGAGGTTCCTGGGACCAGGTAAAATTTTGGGAGTTCCTTTAGTTGACTCCGTGAGGGGTTTCGCAATTTGGGCGTAATTGCGCACGAATTTTTCCAAAGTAGCCAGTAAGACCTAAAATTCCTCTTAATTCTTTCATAGTTATAGGGGGTTTGAGGTTTTCAACACATTTTATTTTATCAGGGTCGGGAGATATCTCTCCTTGCGTCACCACTACTCCTAAAATTTAATTTTAGGTTGAAATAAATTTTACTTTTTCAGGCCGGCATTTTAAATTGCCCTGTCTGAATTTCTCGAACACATTAGCTTATGTTGCTAAGTGTTGTTCAGCGTTTTCTCCCACGCATATGACATCATCAACAAAATGAATGATATTCTTTAATCCTCTTAATAGGTGTAATAAGGGTCTACATAGCGCGCTTGAACTTGTCTTATTTCCAAAAGGCACTCTTAAGTATTCATATGAACCACATTCAGTCGTAGAAAACGCAGTTTTATAGACATCTTTTTTCGGCTATTTTCACTTGGTGGTAGCCTTGGGTATGATCTAAAGAAGTAAAAATTGTGTTTTTCCTTGAAATAGAGTCAAGAATTTCATCTATTCTTGGTAAAGGAAATTTATCGCTAAGTACTTGTTTGTTAAGGGCTCTATAATCTACTACAAGTCTTAGATCACCATTCTTTTTTGGTACCAATACCACTGGTGCAGAATACGGACTTATACTGCGGCGTATAATTTCATTTTTTTTCTCATTCATGAATTTTATTTTTTTAACCATTCTTTGTGCTTATACGGCACACGATATGGCTGTTTTGCTACAGGATTACCAGTCGTTAAAGTTGAATGTTCATAAAATGGTATCAGTCCGATGTCATCTTCAGATGCGGAAAATACATCTTTAAAATTCCATAATAATTCGCATAATTTTTTTTAAGTTCTAAGTCCGTAATGTGATCCATATTAAATTTGTTTAAGCATTGCGATTTGGTTAGAGGGTATTTGTTAATTGAGGTTTTAATGCCATTAACTAGGTTTCTTTTGGAATTTTCCCATCTATCTAAATCATTCTCCAAGATAACTTGGATTTGAACTAAACACGTCCCCTTTTTTTATTGTAATTGTATGCATTTTCATGGTTATTGGTTACCCAAATAAAACTTTCTCCCTTGTCGTAAGCTATAATCTGTTCTTCGCATAGCAGATTTTCAGGAATTTCATTCGATGGGATCGCAAGCCATATTTCAGATTTGCTATCTACTGGTTCAATCATCTGTGATATTTGAATTCTTTGCATTGTTTTGGGAGGGATCTTTGTTTTCCGTATCGCGATCCCGTACAATTTCTCTTCACTATCATTGTCTATTAGATTCATACTAGCGCTATGCTGCGTCATTGCGGCATCTTGCGGCGTCACATTGGGTTTTTACTATGTTTTTCCATAATTCTGCTATTTTCTTGATTTCGTTTGACCTATACTGTCGCATATCTCCTATTTTTATTTTCGCAGATTCAATGCACTTATTATTTAAATTTACTTCATTTCTGTAATGTCTCTCAGAATAATTTAACAAATTTCTGATTATGCCATGGCCTCCTTGCGAGACATGAGGTTCAAAAGATTGCGACATTATACCGCCATAAATTTTATTTACTGTTACGTTCTCTTCGTAACCTCTGTTACAGTTTCTTAAGGTAGAAATTCCTTCCCCTACCTTAGCCGGGTAGACAAGCCTTTCGTTTGCCACATCTAATAGTACTTTATTAGACCTTAAAAAATTTGCGCCGATAATGGCTTCATACGGAAAGCTATCGCATATTATAAAATTTGTCGGAAAAATTCTATTATCCCTTTTTACGTCTAGGCAAATTGAACCTTTTGCATCCAATTTATGCCCTGTCACGCTAGTTAAATTGGGATTATTAAAATTTCTTTGTTGCCTAATATGCGGAGGCAACATATTAAATACGCATGAGTTTATGATGTTCGCCGTGGCACCCGAGTCAATCAGTGCCTTAAAGTAAACATTTGCCACACAAAAATCATTAAATATAGGTAACTTGTTATTACTCTCACTAAAGGACGGTACTATTATTGTGTTGAACCTATAAAATATTCTAGGCACCCTCTGGGTCCAATTTATTCTTCTGAGGGGCCTGACGCGTTTCCCCGTGGATTTATTTCCTACGTCGGTGTCTGCATTAGAGATTCAGACATGTGAGATTCCGTAGGCATATCTAATTGATTTACATTTGTCTGCCTTCGCCATGTATTGTTACGGTAGTTTAGATTTCTTACGTCAGTGCCAGCTGCTGGCGCTGACTGCAAATGCCGTTGGCTTGCAAATTTTCATTTCCCGTCGGCAAATTTTCGGGATTTCTATATACCATTCTCGCATTATATTGAATTTGGCGAGTATTTGGGTTTTCAAATCGGTAATTAATTTGTCTATTGGAGGGAGAATTGTACAAATTTGGTTGGTACGCGTTGTGAGGTACTGATTGCCGCAATCTTCCCTGGCTATAGCCTAGTGCACCACTGGCGCTAAAATTTGTTCTGCCGAACAAATGGTTGCCGTAATTTTGCGAATTACCGACGACAATCCTTGGTGTGTGCGATTGGGGACATAACGGCACTCTCTCGCGATATGCCCAACACGATTACAAATATAGCATCTTATTATTGTCGGGTTGTTTTTCATAACTAATTTGTTTGACGGGCTGAAAACGTACTGTTTTCTGCCTAGCGGGTTCTTGCGTCCTATTTCTTTGTGGCACTGGGGAGTTATCCCTTGAAAAGAAATTGGGAGACGCCTGATCGTCCTTGAAGGTCAGGCTTGTGTTTGATTCGCCTGGGCTATTTATTTTTGTTTTACTGTGATTTGCCACCATCATATCGACTTCGATCAATCGCCCTACCTCCTGAACTGCAAGATCTAACGTCTGAATATTTTTGGATATTACCATTCTATATAGTTTTGGGGGTAGCCCTTGCAAAAAGGTATGTAGTATGACTTTTTCATACAGTTCTCCTGAACCTTTTCCGTATTTTGCTTCTACTGAAATCCGTATATTATCAAGATATTCTCTTACGTTTTGTGAATGGTCTAAGCATACCATTCCGTGTTTTAATTTATTTGTGGAACTGGTTTCGATAAATCTATCTTTAAATGCTGTTAACAACTTGTCCACCGTATTTATTGGCAAGCTGGCGTCATCACCTATAGTATTTTCAATTTGCTTTAGGAAGGTTAAGGCCTGCCCTTTTAATCTTAATAGGAGCATGCTGACTAACGTTTCTAGCTCTGTTTGTGTTAATTCTACAAACTGGGCCCATTGGATATTAAATTCGTCGATATCAGTTTGTCCATCGTATTGCGGAATAGATTTTGAAATTTCTACATTTTTCGCGACCAACTTTTGCGCCATTAATAGTTCGCTTAATTCTTCTGACATTTTTTGCGTTTGAATAACTCAAAATAAATTTATTACTTCACTTAACCTATTTTGGGGGAGGCTATTATCTCCTATGAGATATTTTAAAAGGGTTTCCTATTATAGCTTAGCGATTATAGGCCTAATTACTTTTTCTTGTATGTCTGTATCTCTACTCTCTCCAATGATTAAATTTAAATTACAAAGTTTATAGACTAACTAGTTCGCGTGTCTTCCTCCAAATTTCCGACCGTGCCATATGTAGCGATAAAAGGACTGTGGCAATTGTGGTAATAAAGATTGACCGCGTCAAATGTAATATTATGCTTGAAAGCTGTGAACTTACACCTTATAAGTTCTCCGATAGCGCCACTTATAGCGCTAAAGACTGTGCCATATGTAATATTATGATTTAAAGCGGTGTACCGATCGCGCCACTCGCTGAAAGCGAGGAAACAAAATACGTAGCTATAGTAGGTTAGAAATTCTCCAACTATCAATTTGGGAGCGTAACCTTGCTTCCTCGGGTTATCAGCATGTCGATTACCTCTAATGTTATGTAGGAATCGGATTCCTGGAAGTGTTACCGATGGAGGCATACGAACTAGTTGCCTGCTGTGCGATTAGATACAGATATATAAATAAAACGAACGCAAATAGAAAAGCAATAGTTTTATTGAGACTTACATTTAGGTGTACAATAGTGCTTCACTTCACTGACGACAATAGTGGCTGAGATAACAATAATGACCAAATCTCTACAATGACTGCGTCATAATGATAATTCTGGCAAAACGAATGTCCAATAATAGTTTAATTACAATGCCTGAATGCCCCCAAAACAGCTTTTCTTCACTATATCAAATTAATCCTGCTTCTGCGCTCTGAGTGCTATTTCACGATTGGCCCAAGTCCTGTGGAGGGGCCGCTACCTTGTTATTATATTTGCCAACTCACTTCATTATGCTAACCGTTCATCCAATCATTTGTTTTAAATATTTTCGATGATTTAAACATTGATACTCCTCTTATAACTTAAACTTCCTGAGAAACTTTGTATCTAGCATTTTTTTTATTACCCAATATCTTAGCGAAATTCAAAACCGAATTGCGTCGTTGTTTGGCTGAGGCTAAAATGCAGTTTCTCTTTTGCTGATTAAGAATTTAGACTCTTGGAAACGGGATTTGAACTTAATTAGGGAAGTTTAATTTATGTCGGAATTATCTTTAGAAAGAAAGAATTTTATTTTTTGTATTTTAAATATATCACTTATTACTCACGGTGCAAAAAGAGTACGACCCGCGATTATCAAAATGACGATAACTCGGAAACTACTGATTTGATTTTAAAAATGGGCACATGTTCGGAATCAGCAGACCCAAATCAACCAGAAACGACCCTTCAAACGTCCAAATCCTTCAATATCAAAAATACACGATTTTTCCGTGTGGAAAAATAGCGATGAAACCCGGAAAAAACGTGCTCAGAAAATGTGGTTCTGTCCCCTGTTAGATTCTCCGGATTTTCTACATTTGTGTTCCAATTTTCGTGTTTTTACCATATATTGCACAAAACTTATGGAAATTGGCGCTTACGTACCTAACTATAAGTATTAAAACCATAAGTAGCTCAAAAAAGTTTAAAAAGAAGGAGTTTTCCCAAGATAAGCAAAGGGACATATTCAAGCTTGAGACTAGCAAACATAAATTTACACTTTGCGCTTTGCATCAATGAAATTTGCGCTTTGCATCAATTTTTAGTTTGGTGAGTAATAAAATACAGCTATTGCAATGATATTATAGGGACGGGGAAGTACTTTAGGTCTAATAGTTAGCAAAGGGATTTCATCACACTCAGATAAATTTGGAACAGGAATAATTTTAGGGAAAAGGTTGCAATTAATAAAAAACATGACACCACCTCCTTTTTTTCCAAGTGGGTGATCCAAAGGACGGTGCTTCATAAATTCTGAAAAATTTGACAAAAGAAGAGACCTTTGGTCATGAGACTGTACGTCTGTAACAGCTATAACGTCAATTTAATTTAATTCTGATAGCATCTTGAGTACAGTGAGTTTGTCAAAATTAAGGCTTTCGATTAAAAATTTTCGAAATTTAAAGCGACGGGGGTAACGTGACTGTCGTTGAGTTTCAGTCATTCTTGGGGTGGGTTTTGATTTTAGGCTGTGGTATGGTGCGGATAATTTTTGGGGAAGACTATTACAGGTTAATTTTCGCATGTAGGATCTCTCAAACCAGAGTCAGATTGGTAGGGTATCCATGGGGAATAAAGTGCGAGGGATGGGGGAAAGGTTTACTGGTGATACGAGAAGAAGTCCGATTGGGACTGTTCTTTATAGGGGGGGGGGGGTATTTTAAGGCAAGATGATGCTGGGAAAAGGAAGTAAGGTGGAGGGTGTCCGAGAGGGGAGGGGTCAGGTTTATTTTTGCAAATGACGGAAGGAGGCCAGAACCAGTTTGGGACTGTTGGGACTGTTCTTTATTATGACTGTTCTGTTGGGACTGCTATTTAAGTCCGATTGGGACTGTTCTTTATAGGGGGGGAGTATTTTAAGGCAAGATGATGCTGGGAAAAGAAGTAAGGTGGAGGGTGTCCGAGAGGGGAGGGGTCAGGTTTATTTTTGCAAATGACGGAAGGAGGCCAGAACCAGTTATAATTTCTTGGACGCACAGAGAGGATTTATGTCTATAGGGTTTGGATTTTTGTGAGGGATGTGATTAAGGAGAGGTTTGGGGATAGTCCGATTGGGTAACGTGACCGGAAGGGTTAGGTCGACCGGGCGCGTGTACGTACCTGGTACGGAGGAGACTTTTGAGGAATGGATTCCTGGGGTATGTTGCTCTGCACTGGGTATGCAGAGGGATAATACTGGAAGTCGACTGGAACCTGACCCAAGGGAGGAAGGGGTCGCGAATACTTTTGATGTTGCCCTAAAAAAGGTTGGATTTTTAACCTACCCTCTGACACTGGTGATACATAAGCAAAACAACACTGTATGTCAAAAACAAGCTAAAGCAGGACTAAGGTCAACATGATCAAAACTGCACTTACCGGACATACAAATACCTAAAATAAAATTACGACAAATATGTAAAAACTTGCACTCCTTGTGAAACTTGCAAAGACCATGATTAAAATGGTTACATATCAAATTTGTTTTCCTGCGTTTTATTTCATTTCACTTTTTACAAGTTTCTCAAAAACAATTACTATATCATCATAATCAGATGAATTAGTATTAATTTTTATAGTCCTTAAAATATCAATGTCGTCTTCACCTTTTAATTTTGGCGTACAACCCGAAGCCAGTAACCTACTCGTGTATTCGGGAACTTGTTCTGTTGCCATAGTAACTGAAGATAAGTCGGTTTCCGTGGGATTATTCTGTTCATGAATAATTAATTCAGGTTCAGTATTTTATCTTGACTCCGGTCAGTGGCATTGTTAATAACCTGGTTTGACTGCACTTGACCTCTCAAATGAATTGGAAAGGCAAGATTAGCATTTACTAATTTTTTTTTACATTCGCTTGAATTACTGTATTATTTTTTGAGTTTGTCTTGCTTGGTTGAAGGGAAGAGGAAATGTCTGGAAAATTGAAGATATCTAGTCGGGGAAGAATATGATTGTCTTGTATCACAAGGAGGTCAGAAATAACAGACGAAATGTCTCTTCTAGTCTGTCTTAATTTCAAAAGCCACAACGCAGACTCTGGTTTAAGACTTTCAAGATTAGTAGAGGAAATTTCTGTCTGGCAAGCAAAATCTTTAACACAGGGTTTTGGATGCGTTATAAATTCACTGGCAGAACGTGAGTAGGGTTCAGTCTTGACAGAAACTTTACCTAAGCCGGTTTTTAGTTTTCCATTTAAGCCGGTTTAAGCCGGTGCCTATTGAGATCTTTAGTATTTTCTGAGGATGGGTTCGACGGTAAAAACGTAAAGCAGAATGCCCAATCAGTCTTACAAGCAACTTCAAGGGGGGGGGGAAGTCACTTCATGCTAGAGGTAGGAGAAGCTGGAATCAACTCCCGCGAGAGGGAGGGCAACATCGATTTAAGTTCCTTTAGGATATTAAGCATCCTAGCTCTTGAATTTGGAGAACGGGGGTGCGAGTTGAAGGTAAAACAGGTGAGTTTAAAGAATTTACTATATGAAAGATAAACTTGGTTCATCGGGTAACAATCAAGATGCTCAAAGGCTGGATGCTAGATGAATACTGAAATTGAGATCCAACATAATTGTAGAAACCCAAGTCACTAGAGTAGAAACATAAGTTAGAATGTTACATTTTTCCTCCCTTCCAAAACCAGTGGGTGGGAACAAAAATATACTTAAATAGCAACAAAGGGATAACTAATTCAACTTTGCTAACATCAAAGCTAATTTAGAATAATTTATATTTCCTTTTATAATCTCACTTTACTTAAAAGAAGGCGCTAGGCTCACTTTTTTTTTTTAATTCACACAATGAAGTGGGGCATCCTTTACAAGGATTTATCTACAATGTCTTGACTTTAATCGGGGCTAATAATATATTAAAATTTTGCTTATAATCCTGCTTCACTTTGCTCGGGAAAGCACTCCACTCATTTTCTCTATACATTTCATCTGACTTTTGATACTTAGAGGTTAAGCTTCTTTTCAGGCTTTACATAACGACCTGAGCGGGTTGAGTGAAAAGAATTCTGCAAATCAGAATGAGCAGCAAGATCAGTGCTGGTTGCGGGCATTGGTGTGTGGAAGGCTGGACTTGTATTATGGGCAACTTGTTATGAGGGGCTTGATTCAGGGGTTTTGGATGGAGGTGGGCAGCTAAAAGTGGATTCGTGGATGGAGATGCAATAGAAACGCCTGGTGTGTTTGATAGTGATTTCCAAAAAAAAATTTCAAAAAAAGGGCGAAGATTTTCAAAAAAAGGGCGTGTTAGGGGTTTAGCCTTTGAAGTTCTTGCTGGTTGACCAGTAAAAACGTTTTTTTTTTAAACTGGTGAAGAACTTTTATATGCTTCCTATTCTGGGGATATGTTGCCCCATCATTTGTGTCAATTATGTATGATCGAGAATTAATGTCCTTTTTTTAATTACACCAGATTCCCATGCTTTGCCATTGATTTGGGTTTGGACTGCTTGTCCAGCTTGTAGGGGATTTAGCTTCTTTGAGTTTCTATCATGATTTTTCTTTTGTCGTGTTTGTTGCTTATTTCTATGTTTTCTGAATTTACCAAGATGGACCGTATGTGGGGAGAGAAGTTTCCTTGTGCATGGAACAATTGATCTCAACTTTCTGCTCATTAGTTGCTGGGCTGATGATGCAAAACTGTTGATAGGGGAGTTCCTGTATTCGAGTAAGGCTAATTATAATCCCCTCTAGCTACCTCAGTTTTGACATGGATGTCTTTGACTGTCTATACTGATGTTTCTGCCAAGCCATTCGATTGAGGGAAATTTGGTGATGACGTCTTGTGTTCTATTTCCCAGTCTTTATATGAATTTCTGAAACAGTTCTGAGGTAAATTGCGGACCGTTTTCAGATACAAGTGAGCATGGGATCCCAAGTCTCGCGAAATGCCTCTTCAGACATGCTATGATATGGTGAGAGTGTCGATGATGCCTGACCATGTCAAGTTCAATAAACCGGCTGTAGTAATCGACTGTTATAAGATACTGTTCTCCATTATTATAGAATAAATCGCAGCCAACCTTTTCCAAGGTAAGTGGGGAATGTCATGGGTAACAAAGATTCCTTTTGATTTGAATTTTGGTATTTGGTGCAAGCATAGCAATGTTTAATATAGTCTTCAATATCCTTTGTTATTTCTGTCCAGTAAACGATGGAGCGAGCCCGCTGCTGCTTGGCCTTTTCTGTTCCTAGATTCGACGCATGGATGTGGTTAAGAATATCTTTACGAGGTTTGAGAGGAATGACCAAATGGTCTGCTTTCAGAATGATCTGACCGATGACAGTCAATTCACACCTGACGTTCCAAAATGGGAGAATTTCTACAGGTAGACTTCTTTTAGCTTCAGGTAATCCCCTCTGGATGAATTTTGTGAGCTGGATTAATTGAGGGTCACTTGCTGTCTCTTCCTTCAGTGTGTTTAGTCTCTCTGTGCTTACTGAAAAAAAACGCCATTACTGAGTGTACATATGACTCTATGTCTAATTGAATCCCATTGCCCTGTTCATTAAGGTAGAACCGCGACAATGCGTCAGCGATGAAATTTCTTTGCCAGGACGGAATACCACTGTGAAATCGTACGGTTGGATTTTTGGTAGCATCCGCTGAAGACTTGGTGATGATTTTGAAATTGGGCGGTTTAGCACGACTTGCAGAGGTTTTGATCTGACACAATGAATTTCTTGCCGCACAAATATTGATGATAAGGCATGCAGCCGAGGTGATACAGTTTCTTTTTGAATTAGTTTTATAATGAATTTCTGAAAAAATCAATTTTTTTTTATTCTTTGGTGTTGGATATTCTTGGTAGCATCCTTGCCAAATATTTTGTTAAGGCATGCAGCCAAAGAGGTTGGCATACAGTTTCTTTTCTATTGGGGAATAGTTTTATTCTGTTTTGTTAAGCGATCGTGAAGCAAATGACACATTCCTTTCGTTCTGAAGAATGGTGGCTCCAAGGCGGAACGTTGATGCATTAACCTGGAGCTCGATGTTTCCTGATGCAGGGTCAAAGAATGCAAGATAATCACAAATCTATTCCTTGATGCGAGTAAACGCTGCTTCATGCTAGGTTTCCCAATGAACCTCCCGTTTGTTTGCTAGGTCACGAAGGGTTGGTTCAGCAACGAAAGGTTCGATATTTATCATGCTAGATAATTCATCATTCCCAAAATGGTTCGTAGTCCATCTTTATTAGATGGGGCCCAGATTTCTTTTAGTGTTTGAACCTTTCGTGGATCTACATTGATGCCATTTTTGGATATTATGTGTCCGAAGTAAGGTGTGCTGTCTTGTTTGAACACACATTTTTGTAGGTTGAATTTGACCTGTTTCTTGCGGGCTCTTAATAGTGCACTGTGAACGTTGGCATCATGTTATTCTTCAGTCCGGCCAGAAATGATGATATCATCCACTATGACTGAGAAACCTTCAATATCTTCAAAGGCCTCTACCATGCGACGCTGGAATTCGTCCTGCAAGGAGATTAACCCATAGGGCATCCGTTTAAATTTGTGTCGGCCATGTGGTGTATTGAAAGTGGTTAGCTCGGACGACTCATTGTCGAGCTCAAGGGACCAATATCCATGACGGGCGTCAAGTTTCGTGAAATATTTTGCACCGGCGTGTTTCAAAACTGCCTCATCGAATGTAGGAATTGGATGATGGGGGCGTTTGACGGCCTGGTTCGAATCGTGTCAGTCGATGCATATTCGAAGACTTTTATCTGGCTTTTCAACTACAACTACAGCGTTAACTCAGTCAGTGGGGTGGAAGACTCTCTAGGACCCTAAGGTTCTCCATTCTATCAAGTTCTTTCTTAAAGCTGTCTTGAAGGGATATTGGGATTTGTCTGGCTGGAACAGCTTTTGGTTCAGCTCTTTCTTTTAATGTGATGTGGCATTTTCCATCATGGTGACCGATACCTTTGAAAAGGTGACTAAATTCTTCTTGAAAGTGCATAGACTTTTGTGGCTTTGAGCTTTCAAGGGATAGAACTAGTTTCACCAAATTCAGTTTCCTGCTGGTGCTGAATTCAAGGCTTGGTATTGGGGCATCCTTTACTATGAAAAAGGGTTGGGTTTTTCTACTACCATTTGTATAAGCACAAGTTAGGTTACAGATTCCAAGTGTTGGAACTTTTTAACCACCAAAGCTGGTAAGGATATGTTGTGTCTTAGATATAATGGGTTTTGGCTTAAGGGTGTTGAAGTTCCATTCTGGTAAAATATTGGCCTCTGGACCAGTATCAATTTTGAAGGTGACTTTTATTTGTTTGTTGATTGTTAATTTCACATAAGGTTGGTCACTACCCATTTCCACGTTCACCATATTAGTGACGTTTACTGTCTCAGTAAAGATGTCATGCTTTTTGCTTTGACACAAATCGATTCCTTGATGCGTGTAAACGCTGCTTCATGCTAGGTTTCCCAATGAACCTCCCGTTGGTTTGCTAGGTCACGAAGTTGTTGGTTCAGCAACGAAAGGTTCGATATTTATCATGCTAGATAATTCATCATTCCCAAAATGGTTCGTATTCCGTCTTTATTAGATGGGGCCCTGATTTCTTTTAGTGTTTGAACCTTCCGTGGTTCTGCATTGATGCCATTTTTGGATATTATGTGTCCGAAGTAAGGTATGCTGTCTTGTTCGAACACACATTTTTGTAGGTTGAATTTGACCGGGTTCTGCGGGTTCTTTATTAGTGCACTATGAACGTTAGCATCATGTTATTCTTTAGTCCGGCCAGAAATGATGATATCATCCACTATGACTGAGAAACCTTCAATACCTTCAAAGGTCTGTTCCATAAGACGCCGGAGTTCGTCCTGCGTTGAGATTAACCCATAGGGCATCCGTTTAAATTTGTATCGGCCATGTGGTGTATTGAAAGTGGTTAGCTTGGGAGACTCATTGTCAAGCTTAAGGGACCAATATCCATGACGGGCGTCAAGTTTCGTGAAATTTTTTTGCACCGGCGTATTTTAAAACTGCCTCATCGAATGTAGGCATTGGATGATGTGGGCGTTTGACGGCCTGGTTCAAAGCGTGTCGGTCGATGCATATTCGAAGACTTTTATCGGGCATTTCAACTAAAACTACAGCGTTAACCCAGTCAGTGGGGTGGAAGACTCTCTAGGACCCCAATGTTCTCCATTCTATCAAGTTCTTTCTTAAAGCTGTCTTTGGGATTATTGGGATTCGTCTAGCTGGCACAGCTTTTGGTTCAGCTCTTTCTTTTAATGTGATGCGGCATTTTCCTTCAAGGTGACCGATACTTTGGAAAAGGTGACTAAATTCTTCTTGAAAGTGCACAGACTTTTGTGGCTTTGAGCTTTCATGGGATAGAACTAGTTTCACCAAATTCAGTTTCCTGCTGGTGCCCATACCCAAGGATTGGTATATGGGCATCCTTTACTATGAAAAAGGGGTGGGTTTCTCTACTACCATTTGTATAAGCACAAGTTAGGTTACAGATTCCAAGTGTTGGAATTTTTTACCACCAAAGCTGGTAAGGATATGTTGTGTCTTAGATATAATGGGTTTTGGCTTAAGGGTGTTGAAGGTCCTTTCTGGTAAAATATTGACCTCTGGACCAGTATCAATTTTGAAGGTGACTTTTATTTGTTTGTTGATTGTTAATTTCACATAAGGTTGGTCACTACCCATTTCCACGTTCACCATGTTAATGACGTTCACTGTCTCAGTAAAGATGTCATCCTCTTTGCTTTGACCTGCCTCTTGGTTTATTAGGTCTACTGTTTTCTTGCTACTTTTGCAGACTTTTGCAAAATGGTTCAGCTTGTCACAATTGTTACATACTTTTCCTCTTGCAGGCCATTTGTGCAATGGTGAGCATTCTCCACCACAGAAGTAACAAGCTTTGGTTTGTGAGCTTTCGTTTGTCTTCTTTCCCCTTCGAATGAAGTCCACTTCTTGTTTTTATATGTATATCCTGGCTCAAGGCCGTACCCAGGATTTTTTTGGAGGGGGTTTTACTCAAAGATTTTTTTTTCGGGGGGGGGGGGGGGGGTACACAAAAAGACCTAAAAAAATGCATACAAAATTTGTTTATATCCATTTTCGTTACGTTTTTACAAGTCAAACATTTTTTTTGGCAGGGGGAGTGTTCAAACCCCCCTAACACCTCCTCTGGGTACGGCCTTTTCCTGGCTTGGACCAGGCTTTGCCATGGTTCTAAGTTGCACTTGGGTTTCTACATGTGTCCTTGCAATTGTTACTGCTTGTGAAAGTCTCATAGTTGAACCTCTTTGTAGGAGCTTTTCTCTCATCTTTACTGAGGTTATGCCTCATACCAGTTTGTCTCTTATCATTTCTTCTTTTAAGGTAGTTGTTGAAAACTCACATTCTCGAGCCAACAAATTTAAGTCTATGATATACTGATCAATAGTTTCACCTTCACGTTGGTCTCTTTTGTGAAAAATGTATCTCGAGAATACTGTGTTTGATAGGGTGTTGAAATATTCATTGAATTTTGATATGTATACATCCAAATTGTGTGTTTTCCTCGTCGGATATTGTAAATGTACATAATAATCTCTCATTGTCTCTCAGCCATATTAGCAAGAATGCACATTGTATTTTTTTTTTTTTATTTTCCACCGTGAGGGCCTTGGAACATAAGATTGCATGTGTTCTGAATCTTGACCACGCCTTCTTCAGTTTGTCACTGGACCAATCCATTGTAGGGTATTGTACGCTGGCTTCCATATCTGACACCATGTAAAAATTCGTTAGATACAGGAATGACTCTAGTCAAGAAATGTCTCTGCCAGAAAGGCAGCTTTGACCCACTACTTTGATACCCAACTGACTGACTGTATCTCAAACAGTAGGCTGTACGAAAAGTTTGGTTAAATCCCCCTTTTTAGGGCTGTAATGAGCCCTAGGTTGAGATGCAATGAGCCGAGGTTGAGATGCAATGAGCCGAGGTTGAGATGAAGTAATCAGCTACAAATGGTTATTTTTTCTCACTAACCAGTTTTTTTTTAGAAACATGTTCTTAAACTTTTAATTACCATGCAGTTGAGTAATTTTGTCTAAATTCTGGGGAGGGGGAAGGGAAAGTTGGAGCCAATTTTCCCAAATCAAGTGAAAATGACATAAAAAAAAAAAATAATAAGCCGGTTGGTACCATAAAGGTATTATTTAGTACTTTAAACGTACTATAAAGGAACTTTATAGTACTATATAAAGGTGACTTATACTACTATAAAGGTAAATATGTACTAAAAAACTGGTCTGTTTCTGTTGATGCTTGAATCATGCCGGTTTATCTTAGTTTTGACAAGATTTTGAAAGAATCAAATTTCAGCTGGGGGGGGGGGACAAACTGGGGTCCTGGTTGGGGCAAACCGAGGTCTGGGAGGGGGAAAACCGAGATCTGGGAGAGAAATCCCCCCCCCCACCCACTTCGCCCTATAGCAAATTACGGTCCTGTTACCATGGGCTGTTTTGTGCCCTTAAATTGGTAAATTTTTCGCAGTTTCATATTATTGAATTACGAATAAAGTAAACATACCACTTGATGCCTTTTTTATGCTCTTTCCAAATATAATAATCATTTTTTCCGCGAATGAATTTCACCCCTACCCCTATATATATCAATTCAGGGTATATATTTGCACATTAGGGGGGGGGGGGGTGTTGGTAAAATTTATTTCTGATGCAAATGAGAGGTAAGTTTAAAATTTACCACCCCCTACCCCCCCCCCTCCTAATGTGTAAATATATATCCTGAATTTGGTATATACAGGAGTGGGGCTAAAATTGATTTGCGGCAAAAGTGATTATTATATTTGGAAAGAGCATAAAAGAAGGCATCGAGTGGTATGTTTTCTTTATTCGTAAGTCAATAATATGAACTGCGAAAAATTTACCGGTAAATTGTGTTGTAAACTGTAAATTTACTTCGCTCCGTGGGTATTTACAACTCTTAACTTTATCTGAAAAGTAAAAGTTTATCGTTAATCTTCAACTTTGTTTTGCATATAATAATTCGAATTTAGCAGTCGTTATATTAAGGGGGTGTAGCTCAGATGGTAGAGCGCTCGCTTAGCATGCGAGAGGTACGGGGATCGATGCCCCGCACCTCCAGTATTTTTTACATTTGTTGTTCCAAATGTCTGTGACAGAAACTTGCATTTTACAATAATATAAAGTTATAATCCAATAAAATATATAATAGTTAGGTACATAAGCATCAGGTTTTTGCATTTCATGGTAAAAGAATGAAATTTGGCAGACATGTGCAGAAAAATATGGAGAATCTGACTGGGGACAGACCACACATTTTCCGACGCGATTATCTGACCGTTTTGCGTTTTTTTCGCGCGCGGGAAAAAATAGTTGACTTTCAGAGAGTGAAATTTTTCCGATCAGAGGGTCGTTTCTGACTAATTTGTCTCTCCTGATTCCAAAAATGTGCTTACTTTTTCGTCCTATATCTGGTTACGGAGCTATCATCATTTCCATCACTACACTCTATGCACATCTGAGAAATTTCAGCTTTCGGACTTTGTATTTTTCATTGTCATCGCATAGAAACTGGTGAACATGTTACAGAAAATGTGAAGATTCGACTGAGTCGCAAATTCAAATTTGTCTCCGCGGTTTCGCGCAACTTTGCGTTTTTCCGCGCGAAGAAAAAACGCAAATTTTGAGAATGAGCAATTACCGAGTTTAAGATTTCTTTTCTGACTAATTTGAGTCTCTAGATTCCAAAAATGTGGTTATTTTTGTTATTTTCAGGATTTATCAGTTTCTTAACCACGGTTTCTATGCCATATTCTAACAAGAACTCATACCCTCCCTATAACATTCTGACAAAGATCAT
The DNA here is from genome assembly GCA_027921565.1 of Artemia sinica. Taxonomy (NCBI): domain Eukaryota; kingdom Metazoa; phylum Arthropoda; class Branchiopoda; order Anostraca; family Artemiidae; genus Artemia; species Artemia sinica. Next base: position 10,098 of record JAPEVW010000203.1, on the reverse strand, counting down.
ACGTTTTTGACTGTAAGTAATTAATTACCGTTTCAGATCTCCTCAATAAGCTTTCAGAAAAAAAATCTTTTATTCAACTCAAACAGCTTGACTTAAGGAACTTCGGACGTAAGAAGCATACTACTCGTATTATGATGATAAAATGTAGAATACTAACCCACTTCAGATATTTCAAAACTGTTAAACAATCACATGGTTCATAGGAATGAAATAGCCGATTTCCAGTTGTTTCATCATAAAGATTGCTAAAAAAGAAAATGAGGCTCTCACGGACAGGATACAGGTCGAAATCAGCTTCTGAGAATTAAAGCTACAAAAAGGGCACTACTGGTTGTACTGATTATCACAACCTTTGCACGAACAGAGATCTGTGCATTTAAGGAATTTTTTGCACATTTGCACCTGCTTTTGCACTTTGTTTTACAGCCACATTTGAGCAATTCTTTGTAAATTGTCGCTGCCTCCGGAAGATTAGTCCAGAAAGGCTCCCAGCTTTCCGTCATGCTCCACCCATCCATATAAACCTGGATCCAATGGGGAAAGTTCTGGACAACACGATGATGCCCATATCAGGGCCTGCATGTAAGCGCCTTTGATATGCTGCTCAAGAGCAGCCGCTGTTGGGGGCAGTCTTTCCCTTCCGGCTGTTTTTTCGTGAGAAACGCTCCTTTCGCAGACTGTTCAGACAAGCCGCTGGATTTTTCGTAAAAAACGACGACGAATCGCTGGATGTCTGTAAAGTGACAATCCGGGAGCGGGGCTCCTGATGTACTCAGAGTAACGAAAGTCGGAAGAATAGGTTCCACAGCTTTCCAGGCCACAGCTTTCAAAGAGTCGCTAGATGTTTTCCAGAGAAATTGCTTACGGATTGTTGTGGGTATCCGGCTGACTGACCGGATTTCGAACAGTAGACTGTACGAAAAATGTGGTTCAATGCCGCTTTCTAGGACTATAATGAAAGAAAGGTTGAGGTGACTAGGGCACGCTGTGCGGATGAAGGATGACAGATTGCCGAAGATTGTCCTTTTCGGCCAACCGTCTGAGGCTAAACGAAAAGCAGGTCGTCCTCGTCTGGGATGGGAGGATGTCATAAAGAAAGATTTAAAGGAAATGAGAACTTCCTGGGAGGGTGTAAAAAGGGAGGCTTTGAATAGATGGGGATGGAGGAGGACCGTGCGTAGCTGTGTTGGCCTCAGGCGGCTTGGTGCTGTGGTGAGTTGTTAGTAGAGGCAGTAGTAGTTCAGAAGCTGCTGATATAAAAAGGTAAAGAAAATCAAACAATTCTTGTTAATGGCCTAAATTTTTGAATCCAAAATGAGTTATTGAGCTGTTCTTTGGTGTGTAATAGACCAGGGACAAACATGTGAGTATGAATATGGGCAGAGAATGGGGGATTTAAACTTTAGGTAAGGTATTTTTCGGAGGAAAATCTATCGGAAAATTATATCGGTATCGTATCGGTGCGATACCGATATATCGGTATCGGTATCAGACTCCAAAAATCCCTATCCGTCTGACCCTAATACGGAGTTCCCTAGTCTAAACCCCCCCGAACAGCCCTCCAATGACTTTTGTCTCTTAAAAAGGACACTAGAACTTCTGATTTCCAATCAAATGAACCCCCTCTGATATTTCTGTGACTTCTTCTATACGAAGTGCTTTGGTCAGAAAAAAAAACATTGTGCCCGCATCGCTCTTTACTTAGGCAGCGCTATGGCGCTGCCTATGATTTTTGTTTTATTTTGTGTTTTATTTATTTATTTGTGTTTTATTTGTTTTATTTAACAGTAATTTTTCGTCTTAAAAGTCTGAATTATCATAGAAAATTATTTCTATTGTCTGCTGGCATTAAGTTTAACATGGGTCTTCACTTTTTTTTTGAAAAACTTCGTTTTCGGGAAGTTTTTCTTTTAATTAATAATAACAAATAATCAAACAGTTCGTGGTAACGAACTGTAAGTAAGGAGCGACCCGGCTCAATTAGAGTAACAGAAACTCTAAAAAACGGAATTTTGATACCAATACATACATCAAAAGAATCAAATTTTTTATGCTGATCTCAAATATATAAGTTAGTAACCCCCTAAAGGTTACATAACCTTAATGAAAGTCACACCATCAGATTCAGCGTAACAGATAACCCTGCTTTAGAGGTTTCAAGCTCCTATCTGCAAAAATGTGGAATTTTGTATTTTTTACCAGAAGAAAGAACACGGATGCGTGTTTATTTGTTGTTTTTTTTTCCCAGGGGTGATCGTATCGACCCAATGGTCCTAAAATATCGCGGGAGGGCTCATTCGAAAGGACATTAAAATTTCTAATGCCCTTTTTAAGTGACAAAAAAATGGAGGACAAAAACTAGGCCTCCTCCCACGCTAATTTTTTCCCAAAGTCACCTGATCAAAATTTTGAGATAGCCGTTTTGTTTTCAGCATGGTCGAAAATATAAAAACTATGTCTTTGAGGATGACTTAATTCCCCACAGTCTCCGGCGGAAGGGCTGCAAGTTATAAACTTTGACCCAATGTTTACATATAGTATTGGTTATTGGGAAGTATACAGACGTTTTTCAGGGGGAATTTTTTTTGGTAGTGAGGGAGGGGGTGTCGGTGGTTACGTGGGAGAATCTTTTCATGGGGAAGGAACATTGCTATTAAGGAGGCGCTGGATTTCCCAGCATTATTTAAAAAAAGATCAGAAATTAAATAAAAGAAAAAAAAAAACAAGTTTTCAACTGAAAGTAAGGAGCAACATCAAAACTTAAAATGAACAGAAATTATTACGTATATGATTGGGTTCGCCCCCTAGTCAATACCTCGCTCTTTGCGGTAAAGATTTTTTAATACTTTTCATAAGAGCTATTTATTCTAATTAACGGCCTTTGTGATTAAGGGATCATTTTTAAAGAATTGGAAAAAAATTCGAACTTTAGCGTAAAAAGCGAGGTGCAAACCCACTAGGGGCGAACCCCCTAATATACGTATTAAAAATTATGGATATAGTAGTTCGTTACGTAAGTTAATTCGTAAGTTACGTATATCTATTACTAATAAACACGTTCGTAAATAAAATTAAACAACTTTCGAGAAAGCCATCTAACCTAAACAAGGTAAAATTAATGTGCAAATTTTGTTTTAATTATTCATGTACGGTGAGCAAAAATCAAAACCTGCATTAATTCAAAACTTTCAGAAATTATTAAAAAAACAAGTTTTTTTAACTGAAAGTAAGGAGCGACATTAAAACTTAAAACGAACAGAAATTATTCTGTATATGAAAGGGGCTGTCCCCTCCTCAACGCCTCGCTCTTTATGCTAAAGTTAGACTCTTTCTCACAACTCTGTTTTTTGAAACAATAAAAAACTTTTGTGTAAAGAGCGAGGCGTTGAGGAGGGGATAGCCCCTTTCATATACGGAATAATTTATGTTCGTTTTAAGTTTTAATGTCGCTCCTTACTTTCAGTAAAAAAAAAAAAATTTTTTTTATATTTAATACATAGAAGGCTTATGGCACTTTCTAACAGGCAACGCTAGAGCATCGCATCTCATAGTAATTTCTGTTTGTTTTAAGTTTGAGGAATTATGTAAATTTATCTTTGCTGGTGATAAATTTTAATATAACCCTTTACTTTCCTTGGAGAAACTGGTTTTTTCCCTTTTTTGACACTATTTATGTTTTAAAAACTCTCATAGTAATTTCTGTTTGTTTTAAGTTTGAGGAATTATGTAAATTTAATGTTTGCTGGTGATAACTTTTAATATAACCCTTTACTTTCCTTGGAAACTGGTTTTTTCCCTTTTTTGACGCTATTTATGTTTTAAAACATTGTTCTTGTAAATTGCAAGATATATGTTTTGTCTTGAATTTTAATGGAGGTACGGGGTATCGATCGACGTACCTCTCGCATGCTAAGCGAGCGTTGTACCATCTGAGCTACACCCCCTTGACAAATAAGTTGGTAAATTCGTTTTATGATATACAAAATAAAATTATACACAAAGGAAAAAAATCGAACACTAAAACCTTCAATTTTCAAATAAAGTTGATTGCAATTAGTGCTATGTATTTGCCCAGACAGTGAGGAATATTTTCAGATTAGAACATAATTCAACTATGATGGATATATTTCTTAATTCCTTTTTTATGCAAATTCAGTTACTGAAAAACTAAGCTTACTTAAATTTTTCGAGAAATAATATTGTGTAGTTAAATTTATTAATTTCATGGCCACTTAAGAAACTATTGAGATCTTTATAAATTAGTCTTTTATTTTCTGCAGGCCACTTAATGATTTTCTGCTTCTGATCCTGGTCAAGACTGTTAGTTTTGTGTTTTCAGTAAAGCATTACTTTTCCAGAATCCTATAAATAGGAAAATATTACGAGCCAATCTATCTGAAAAAATGCTATATTAACTGTGAAGCAGTACGTTTGTTTATTTTGAGTTTCAACTTCGCTCTTTACTTTCATCAGAAAACTTTGTTTTATTTAAAATTAATGTTTGGTCGTTTTTGCTTTATGAAGATATGCACACTAAATCTTATAAACGATATTTCTTCAACTTAGGTGAAGAAAATGCAGAAGTACATGAGGTTATGCTAAAACAGGGCATTATATAAGGTACTGATAAATATAGGGTACTGGTGCATTATAACGACACTTCTAAGAAGTCAACTTTGGTTGATGCTAATGAAATAAAATAGGATGTATATATAATAGTTTAGAAAAAATGTGGGCTATATATTTGCACATTAGGGGGGGGGGTAAAGCATAGCATTAGGGGGGGGGGGGGGGGGTATATTAAATATGTAACCTAACCTAGATACCTCCCCCCCCCTAAACCCAAAAAAACAACTGTTTAAATATCGTATACGCAATGAAAACTACGCTTTGCATCCCATTTCTCAATAGCGGTCTCTTGAAAATAACCCGTCTGGCGGGTTTCGTCTCTCATTAGTTTATAGAAGTATATAGTATATAGACACAAAAAAAAAACCTCAAAAACGTATAAAGAATTTGTTTATATATATTTTTGTTACGTTTTTACGAGTCAGACAAACATTTTGGGGCAGGGGTTCAAACCCCTTAAACCCCCCCCCCCCCTCTCTGGATACGGCCTTGTCTGATACTTAATCCATTTGTTGCAATCGCTGGAGCATATCGACTTCCTTGACGGTACGGACCAATCATGATTGGGACAAAATATGGCAGTACCATTAGCTCAAAATTGCAACAGGTAATTTTATCTACCTATATAATTGCTAAGTATACACATCTCCCAGCCAACCACTAATCTTCAATCTGAAAACAACCAAGTGGCGTTATACAGCGGGTATCTGAAGCCAAGCGAGTATTTTTCACCATATACATAGTCAATAAGTTTAATTAGAATGGTGACAAATATTAAACGTAGTTTTTGGTATGTTTACCCTGTTTTGCCTCACGGCTGGTGGATCGAGCAGAAACTTTCAGGGAACATTTTTCCTTAGGGGAAGGTTTGGTAAGGGAACATCGACATTTTGTGTCGGGGGAAAGAGAATTTTTTTTTCTTCTTTGTTACTCAGAAAAAAGTATATGCTCCGGTTTATATTTCTTTTTATGCCTGTCTGCCAACAGATCCTGCTGCGAGTGTACTATTTACCAAAATTATGCCAAATTGTTCAGTTACATACTATAATCTTTATAGATTTTTCTAATTTGATCTTCGACTAAAAAACTGTTCGCAAAAAAGGGTCAAAAACATTATTTTCTGCTGTAAAGTGCTTAAAATTGCTGCAAAGTGCTGAAAAGGAAAGACAAGTTCAAATTACTTATGATTTATCCATTTTATTTGTAGACGAACAGCATTGATCTCTGGACCATTTCCGCAAAGATTGATGAAAGCTTTGACTTCGTTAATAGATCGTCTTTGCCTGTACTGGGGATGTAACTGAGCTTCAGGTAAGACCCATATTTGAGCCGTTCAGAAGCCAAACCAACATGATACATTTCTGACTAAAGCCCTTTTTTAATCCTTTCCTGTATGAAGATTTCGTCAAGTTTAAAAAACATTTAGGATTATTACGCAAAAAAGGGGTTTAGGGCAAGAGCGGATCCAGGATTTTTGTTCGGGGGGGGGGGTTGCTAATTTTCGACTCGATTTTCGACTAATTTTTACTAAGGTTTTACTAATTTTCGACCCGGTCAAAAATTCCGGGGGGGGAGGGGGTTCAAACCGGGTAACCCCCCACCTGCATACGGCCTTGGTTTCGGGGGTTAATAAGTTACATTATACAGACTTATAGGACGGGACGAGGGACAGCTTGCCAGGGGGAGACTGATAATTCTGGAAAAGCTCCTTCAAAAACTGAAATGTTCACTAAAGTTAGATATGTGCTTTTTAAACTTTTCTGAAAGGGTTCTCATGATTTGCGAGAGGGATGGGGAGTCAAAGGAACATTATTTTCGGATTTCTGTTGTATCTTTCCGGTTGTTCTTACATAGTTTCTTTTGATATACAGTATGACATCATTTTGGAGCTAATTGCTTTGCTCAAATCCATGCAAGTGAGAAGACAGTTTAAAGTCTTGAACATTTATAATGTTATGTGTCCGTAACAAAGTAATTGTTATATATTTTCTCTTGATTTGGGTAGCCAAGGTATGAACGAAACGACTCTACTCTTTTGTGAGTAAGTAAAAGCATAAAATCCAAAGCTTATTTGAGTTATATACCTGAAATTGAAAAATACTTTCATTAACTTTGTAGATATTACCTGAACTGCTTTCTCTTAAGCTTTATTTTATTTTAACTTTTTTCGAAGTCTGAGTAAAAATTAAAATCTATCATTGTAAATTATTTAGGCATTGAACACTTTCAAAGACTAATAAAATAGGCTGCCAGAAACATAGAGTCAGCGAGGTAATAAATATACTATCCTCCTTTGACTGACTGTACATTAAACAATATTAAATAGCCAGGCTCAGGGTGTTTTTTTCACAATTAAAAAAAGTTTAGAAGAATAGGAAGATAAGTGTGCAAACCAAGATTAGAATATTAGAAGCTACAGTGATAACAGTAGTCAAATATGGCACTGAAGCATGAGCGCTTCGAAAAGCGGATGAAGATTTTGCTAGATGTTTTCCAGAGAAATTGCTTAAGGATTGTTCTGGGTACCCGGCTGACTGACCGTATTTCAAACAATAGGCTGTACAAGAAATATTGTTCAATACCGCTCTCTAGGGCTATAATAAAAGAATGTTGAGATGGCTAGGGCACGTTGTGTGCGGATGAAGGATGACGGATTGCCGAAGATTTGTTTTTTTTTTCGGCCAACCATCTAGGACTAAACGGAAAACAGGTCGTCCTCGTCTGGGGTGGGAGGACGTCATAAAGAAAGATTTAAAGGAAATGGGAACTTCGTGGAAGGGTGTAAAAAGGGAGGCTTTTAATAGATTGAGATGGAGGAGGAGCGTGCGTAGCTGTGTTGCCTCAGGCAGCTTGGTGCTGTGTGTGAGTTGTTAGTAGTAGTAGTAGTATATTAAATAATAACTTAAACAAGGAATGTGGTTCAATCCCATTTTCTAGGTTTATAATAAAAGAAAGATTTTGCTAGGCTTTGTCACATTTTGCGGATGATAGATTGTCAAACATCGTACTTTTTGGTCATTCATCTTTGGTCAAAAAGAAAGCAGGTCGTCCCTGAATGCGATGTGAAGTTGTTACAAGAAAGGATTTAAAAGAAATTGCAACTTAATGGGAGAGATTAAAGAGTGAGGCCTTGAGGTGATTTGGGTGGAGAAGGAGTGTGTACAATTGTCTTACTCTCAGGCGGCTGGGTGCTCCGCTGAGTTATTAGTAGTAATGAAAACATAAACGTAGAGATGAAGTTAATGGTAGACGTATTTTTAGTTGATCACTGGAAGGTTATTAATCTGATTACTATGTTATTTCAAACGCTTACAAAAGCTTACAAAGTTTTCAAACACTGCAAAAAAAAAAAAAATTGTGAAAAGAAGAAGAAGAAGAAAGTATTACCTTAAAAAAGCTGAAAAAATGACGTTTTTTCTCTTACAGAAATAAAGCACCGAGCTTGTTTAAGCTTAAAAAAAAAAAAAAATAAAGCTGCATACTAAAATGTATTGAGTTGGTGAATTGCTATTGAAAGGCTTATAAATTAGAGGCTTTTATTTTGTGCAATTTACTTATGGAATCTTCTGCTCCAAAGAAAACATATTGTGTTTGGTTTTGTGTAAAGTGCTAGTTTTTAGTGTTCTATAGATTTTGGAACATATCCCAAGTATATCTATTTGAGGTCTGTAGGCATATCTTACGTATCTGTGAAATAATAATTTTTGATCGTTTCAACTTCGATTTTTATTTCCGTAAGAAAAACTGTTTTTCTTTAAACAAATTTTTTCTCGCTATTATTTTTTTTAAGCATACACGATAAACCTTATAGATCATAGTAAATGATTTTTTGTTAAAACAAGACGCTAAATATAGGTTTTACTTTCTACCCTCCTTAAACTTTCCCATAGATAACGTGCAACTTTGTCACAAACAAAAAAAAAAGTCCAGGTGGTATGTTGTCACCAGTATCTTTGAGAATTTACATATGAAAAATTCAATTATTTTCATGAAAATAAAAATAAATAAATGACACTTTTTTTTTCGATACATGTTTTTTTTCGCTCACCAAGGGGTCTAGAAGGAGGAGCATAGAAAAGTAGGATTATAAACCTCCAGTGAAAGATTTTCAACCTTTGAGATTATAATGGTACCCTTATTGTTCTTCCCAGCCTTCCACTCCAAAAGGTGCCACGTGGCATTCAAGGGGAGTTTACGAGAGGCACGCAAGAAAGACAGTAAGTTTTAACTGAGCCGTTACACTTTCCTCTGAAATCTTACGGTAATCTGCTAGTCGTGACAGAAAAGAGGGTAGAATTAAAAGATGAGACACCACCCTGACCATGTAAAAAGAGTTTTTGATCTTTTTTCTAAATGACAAGGTCTGAGACCTAGAAATAAGGGTTTAGGACCATGTCAAATATATTGGCAGTTTTTCAAGTTGATGGTTAAAAACCTCCCGTATATCGTTTTAGGCCATGCCAGATTGATTCCCTCTATTAGAATTTATGTTCCTCAGCACTTTGTTAAAAGTTAATGTTTTATGGCACAAATTGGTACAAAACGCCACTTTGCTGTGATATGATCTCTTTTGTCACTTTAAAAAAACCTAGATATGACGATATCCTTTCAAATGAGCCCTCTCCCAACATTCTACTATGACTGGTTTGATACTATCACCCCTGGAGAAAAAAGGAGACACATTGTGGTTCCCATGCAAAAAAACGTGGTTTTCCTTGTTATTCATGGGTGGGAAATGTAATTCTCCTTTGACAGAATTTTTACAATGGTTATCCCAATGATGCACTTTCCGTTTTGATCCGACGCCATTTTTGGGGGTTTCAGGCCCGCTCAAAATTTGCACAAATTTTGTTTTTGCGATAAATAATTACCACTAAGTTTAATTAAAATAATAGTTACCATTCCCGAATCAGCTTCAAGTGGCATTTTTTCTCACTGAATAGTTATTTTTTCAATAGCTCTTTACTAGGTTGAAGCTGTCGCCACAACCATAAAAAATATGCATTAATGCTCATGTACTGTACAACAGAACTTAAAAGACCATAAATTGAGATGGTGTACGCTATTCGTCACATTTTCTTTAAAATTGTGCGTAAAAACACCTGGTTAGTGGTTGACCAAGCCCCGGCCGGAAACATCACCTGAATAGAAAATCGCCGAATCTAATTTGACATAAAGGTGTTTTTTTAGAGGATGGAACAGAAAAAATGTTAAGTGGAACTCTTATTATTTTATAGTTTCACATTGCATTTTTTTTGTATTACCATATATAGTTACCTTAGACCTTAGATCCGCCTATATGTAGTTAGAAGAACATTTTCCCCCTGAAGAACATTAGAGCGTTTTGTTTTTGACAAATTAAACTACTGTACTTGATACTTATTTTTTGTTTTAGCTGAATTTTTGGGGTCTACTTTGAATTTCAAGGCTTAAAAATAGACAATACTTTTGTATTAAAATTATTCTGAT